>CAIGRT010167545.1:0-11002 GCA_903798405.1 Fraxinus platypoda | reverse complement strand
TGATTGTCAAACAAGGGCTTAATTAAAAGGGTATTAAGGAAAGATTAGGAAGGGATATTGCAAATCAAATATATGATTGATGTATTATATGCTTTAATATATATATTTGTGTACAATTATGTATTCTAGAAAAGGAATAACGGGATGCATTAATAAATCATTGATTTTAATTTACTTTATATATTAAACATATACGGAAGACAAACCATCAATTTTTCTATACATGGTAGCTCACGGGTATTTTATTAAATGATTGGCTACACATTATGTGCACAACAGAAAAATAGATACCACGACGTACATAATTGAGCAATCAAATACTTTTAACAAGAATTTTGCACTATTGCAAAAAATTAAATATTTATAATAAAAAAGTTAACTGTATTGATCAATCTCTTCTTCACCAATAAATACACTCGCTACTCAAGCACATCCGCCACACCACACGACACACCCCTCTTTCCTTTCACATGCGCACACACATGCAAAGATACCCACTAAAGTACTTTCGGTTTAACAAATCACGGGCAAAAGTTAAGTTGTTTCAAGGATTTTTCACACATCTTCTTAGTTCCAAGCAGGTAAGTGTGTTTAAGTAATTTTGTGTATGGTGTTACTATTATTAGGATAAATTTATGGGCGGGTCCTATATGAATAAGTTTATGATAAGAGGATCGAAGTTTATTAACACAATGCACAGAAAATCTCTACCACCTAAGTTTAGTATTTTCCTTATGCCTTCTTTATGTATGATATAATATAATTCATTTACAAAATTTTACATGATTTGCAAATTTATGGTTCATGCTTATTGAGTATATCTCACCCCTTTCCCCCTACAGGAAACTACCAGTTCGAGACAATCAAGCGAGGAGTTGGCTTATGAGCAAGATTCATCAACTTCAAGGAATAATTGGGGAGCATATTTTTTATCTTATGGAATTAAGTGATTATAAACAAACTTATTTTCGTTTTATGTCAAAATTTATTGAACCTACAACTTTGCTTTGAAAAGATTGGTGTATTATTAATATCATTTTTAATCATTAGTATTTTTACTGCATCGATGATTCCATAGAAATTTATCTCCATGTTATTTTGAAATCTTAAGTAAATTTTTAGTGACCCTTCACCAGTCCCAAAATTGAGCTTAAACTGCCCAAAGAACCCCAAAACATCACCTATGACCTCACTGATGTTTAAATTATGTCCAACTTTAAATATATAGAATTATAATTTTTCATGAATCCATATTCCACAAATTGCCACCAGGTAGCCCATGAATTCCAAAATTTCCATGTGGACCACAGGTATTAGCTCTAGCATATAAGCCACACTATCTCTTAGACTAAGTATTCCCCTCTATAGCTTTGTTTCGAACTAAAACCATTGTCTAAAAAAACATTTGAGGCTTACGCCTCAACTTAGACTTTAAAGCTATGCATTACCTTTTTTGGGCATTTTATTACTGATTTCAAGTCTTTTTAGATATTTTCTTTCTAGCTTACAACAATTCATGGGTTCTTTTATTTTGTCTTTTATGCCTTTGAACTGGTAAAGAAGGGAAAGGGATGGAAGTGCAACATTGCAAGTGGAGCATGATAAGGAAGAATAAGAAAAATCTCAATAGTAATGAATGATGATCGAATAATCAAATAGATGATTCTCTTAAAGATTGTAGTGATGACATAAGAGACTTCTAGATTGTCTCTACTTCTTGTAGTAGAATACAATTTGTTATTACTAATTTGAGAACCTATTCTTGCTACTATATTAATGTACTTTATGTTTGTTTGTAAGTTAGACTATTAAATGTTGTTAATTTATTCGAGTACGAACTTTTTCGATGGTTCATGGTTTATTTTAACCATGTTTTTGTGCTTCTATATTCTTTTGAGTATTTTATTGGTTTGTCTTGAGCTTACACCTTATCTCACTGAGATAAAATGCCTCAATACACGATTAAGCCTTTTCAAACATTACGTAAAATAAATACGTTGATTCTATAGTTTGAAACTCAATATATATATGTCCAATACATCTTACTCTTTACCCATATTGTATAAACAAGTAAGCTCTGAAAGTTTACATTTAGCAAATATGTATACTGCTTCCCAACTCATGAAATTTAAGTGCTTCATATTTAGGACCACCTAAGAGCATTCATATCTACTTTTTTCCTTATTTTAACACCACAAAAACTAAAACAAGTAAGAAATAACAGAATATACAATCTCTAGACTCTAGGAAGTTAACATGATAATTCCTCAAATTAACCCATAGTGTAGAAAGAGAAAGGAAGTCTGAAGTATCTAACCATGGATAAATGTGATGCTGCTTGATTTTCTTTGCCTCCATGTTTTTCTTGATTGCTTCCATTTGCAAAATTGGTTCCCTGCATGGCTCCGGGACTTTTATTCTTTGCAGCAGCAACCTGCTTTGCAGCCTCTTGTAGAGCATTCATTGCAACATTATATACATGTATGGATTTTGCACCTTCTTCTACAAATTTTACAGCCTCTTGGCGTAGATTATTATGACGAACAGTTACAGACTCCCTATAATTGCAGGGCAGCTGTGAAGCATGTTCACTCATACCATCTCCACCACTACTTTTCGCGTTTCTTGTCCAACGTTTCAAAACATACTCAGTAGGGAGTGTCAGAACGTTTTTTGCTCTGAATACTGATAGTATGTGTCTGCAAATGATACCAGAAAATTCAAACATCCGACAGCTACAGTTAGCTTTCATCTCAAATGCGTTGAACTGAACAGTGTGCGCTTTGTGCTCTTCCCCAAATTTGGCTACCCGATATGTTGTGACTGTTCCCGAGCCATCAATTTTAGTTGCAGGATTAGCCAGAGTCTCGACCAGTTCTTCTTGGAATTTCATGAATATCCTCCTTGTGTAGAGGTTAGCAGCTTGTTTTTCCATAGGTGAGGGTGTCTTCAAAACTGGTGCAGTATTAGTTGTATCAAAGTCTGCCTTCAATTCCTTTTCATGCCAGCCTGATATAGCCTGTTCATATTGTTTAAAGAATGACTGTATAGTGGTGGCTGCATCTACAAATCCATCAAAGAATGAATTTCTGGTCTCACTGTGTTCCACTTGGAACAATTCCCCAAAAAACACGTCTCGCATATAGACAGGGACCCACTGTTCACGTGCATTATACATAGCCTGAAGCCATTCATTATCCACGAGGTAGAATCTATCCAGGAGGGCTGCCCACTGTGACTCAAACTCCTCAACTGTCTCGACTTCATTGACACATTTTTTAAACTCAATATAAAATGTAGGATTTGTTTGATACACGTGCACCAGTTTCTCCTGTGTCTCTCTAAATATGCCCCATTTACAGAAACGATGGCGTGTTTCTGGCAGAACTTGTGCCACTGCCATCTGAATGAGTTGATCAGGGTCAGTTGTCATGGAGACAGGGCTGCGTCCGGACATTGCTTGGAGCCATGTTTGGAGGAGCCAGATTAATGAGTCATCAGACATATTGAGAAGCAATGCACAACCAAACAGGACAGGCTGAGCATGATGATTTAGACCGGTGAATGTGACAAAAGGTACCTTATGGTGGTCAGTCTTATAAGCTGTATCAACTCTAACAGTGTCCCCAAAGTAGTTGTAGTTCATCCTTGAAGTTGCACTGGCCCAGAAAATATTTCCAATGGATTCTTCGTTATCACCCTGAATTGCGTAAAAGAAAACTGGATTCTCCGCTTGCATTCGTTTCAGATAGTCCATTATGTATTGACCCCCACCCCCAAGGTTTCTTTGTCGGTTACTGCTGCTATTCATGTGTGTTACTCTTTATCTCCCACAGTGAGCTGCAACACACAGTATACTACTCATTAAGAGTAAGTTAACTTAATTATAATATCATAAACCATTAGTTAACTGAATGTGAATGAGCAAATGGTGAGAAAACTCGGCCAAGGCGTGAATATTAAATGGCGCACTAAATTCATAGAATTTCCCAAATGCTCATGTTGAAGAACTCATATTGCATCAATTATTTCTTCTATACCTTACGACTAATCAGTCATCTTACACACGCAGACATAAAATGCAGTAAATGTTTGTTTGGTACGGCTTATTTTCAAATCATTTTTCCTCAAACTCATTTTCAAATCATTTTCCGTCGAACTCGTATTCAACCACAAGTTAATTTTTGCTCGTGGATTCATAACTAAACACCCTACTTTTTAACTACGCGGTCTCAAAGAAAACATTTTTCACTTCAAATAATCTCTCCAAACAAACACAACATAAATACAACATTACATCAAAACGTATAATTTTTAGAAAAAATAAACAATTAAACTCACAAAAAATCTCACTGAAATTCAATTTTTCTCCTAATTTGATAAATTCCAATTCTAGATTCAAATTGAAGTTAACAAAGCAAGGACTGCTGAGTTCATCCATAAACCCGAAACTTCCAGCAGCCATTTTTCAATCTAAAAATTGAAATCCAACAGAAAAGGGAAATCGGAGCGTAAAAGAGAGGAACAAAACCGAGGTAAAAATGGGGGCAGGACTATCGGCGAGCGGTGGCTACTGGCCGGTCGGACGGTGGAGCTTGAGAGTCGACACTTGATGAATTTTATTTATTATTGTTGTGTTCAATTGTTTTATGTCCATCACGGGAAGTTGCAGTAGGCTTGGATTCTGGTTTGGTTGATTCTGAGTTGGAACCGAAGTCGACTTGATAGCTTTGGACAAATTTCAACTTAAATTGATTTAATTCATTTTTTTTTTTTTAAATNAGTTGCAGTAGGCTTGGATTCTGGTTTGGTTGATTCTGAGTTGGAACCGAAGTCGACTTGATAGCTTTGGACAAATTTCAACTTAAATTGATTTAATTCATTTTTTTTTTTTTAAATCAATGGAAACCAAACCAAATCGATCTGATTTAGTTAAAGTTTGAATATTTATTCGAGTTAAAAAAAATTGTTCACCTATATTAGGTTAAAAAAATTTGTTTGCCTATATATAAAATTTATTTTGTTTGCGTAGTACATATTAACATGGGATAATTAGCAAAAAAAAATATATCCATATCGTTTATATTTATTGCAAAAATAGTCCCTATTGTGTCAAACATGGCATTTACACCCTTATTTTAATCCTTTTTTTTTTTTTTTTGCAGAGTTGGTACTTTTCGTCATCTTCCGTTAAATCCTTTCGTAAAATATGGGTAATTGGCACAAAATGTCCTTATAGTTTGCCTTCATTGCACAAATCGTTTCTATTATTTCAATTTTGACATTTGGACACTCAGATCGACGTTTCTTTAAGCAAAATGTCATTACATTTTATTTTCATAGAATGTTTTTAACTATTTTACTTGAGACTCGTTTGCACTTTTAAAAAAATTTGGAACTTTTGTTACAATTTTTTAATATCATTTTTTCTTATCTATTTGTTTATTTAAAGAAAATAGTAAATTAGTCATTTTACAATACTTTAACGGAGAAAATAGATGGTAAGGATCTTTTGTGCAAAAAAAAAAAGAAAGTCAATTGAGTGTCAAAATGTCAAAATTGAAATGATATGGATGATTTGTGCAATGAAGGTAAACGATAAGGACGTTTTGTACTAATTACTCATATTTCACAAAAAGGTTTAACTGAACATAACGGAAATGACCAATTTCACAAGAAAGGTTTGAAATAAGGGTGTAAATATCAAGTTTGAAATTATAGGGACTATTTTCACAATGAGTGCGAACGACAATGATGTTTTTTGCTAATTACCCTATTAACATATACATTCTTGTTTTATATTAAGCCCCGTTTGACAAACATTATTTAAAGAAAATAGAGTTTTAAATAGTGATTTTTAGGAAAATTTGTGATTAAACAGTATAGGAAAAAAAATTGGGTTTATGTGCAAAATATTTTATTGTGTGATTAAAAATAAGTACGTCTAAAAAAATTTTAAAAAAGAATGATTGTCAAACGGGGGGCTACGTTTGACATCCAAATACATGACATCCATCAAATCCATTAATTTTTACACCATTCTTTCACATTACTGGCCAGATTTTGACATATAGAGATGAATTTCAAGAACAATGTACATATAACTTAATTCTAATAATATATAGAACTTGTTTGATATCCATTTTTTTCAAAATACATTTTTCTCTATCTTCTTTTCAATCATACAATCATCAATAAAATAATATTACACCCAATCCAAAAACATTTCCTTCATTTTTAACCACACATTATCTATAAATCTACTATTCTAAAATGCATTTTACTTAAAAAAAAATGGAGCTTAAACAAGCCCATATAATGTAAATGGTAAAGAGTCGATTTTTTTAAAATCATCTTATATATCCGATCGTCGCCAATAAATAATTATATCAAAATGAAAAGTAAGGCTACAAATATTTTCCTTACTTTTCTTTTATATAAACAACTCTTCTCCTTACTTTTCTTTTCTTTTAAAATTTGGAGTTTTGGTAGAAAAAACGTAGATGGTAACAAATATTTGAGAAAAAATTATATTTATGTTTTTATTATTTTATTTTTTAAGTTTAAAAATGTGAATTTTAAAAAGAAAAAAAATGTATAATTGGTTGGGTCTGTTATTCAACGGATTGGTTTTTTTTAACCACAACAAACAAATCCGACCCAACTTTTTAATGGTTAAAATTAATTAAATCAAATCGATTTTTGGTTCAAATCGACCCAAACCAACCCGACTCTATTTGATTTGGTCGATTTTTCAATTTTTTTTGCCCATTCCTAATTGTAGCTACACTCCTCAAGTTTCTTTAATTAAATTTAATTAAATTGTTTGAACATTAGCCCTTGTTTGTGGCCATTATAAAAAGAAATTGGGAAAATGATATTTCGAATAGTAATTTTTTGAAGAATGTGTAGTTAAAAAATATGAAAAAAAATTTGGTTTTACATATAAAATAATTTAGAGCAATTCTACTTGTACATCAAAAGATATGTACATAATGAACTACACCCATCTCACATAGGGGATGAGACCCACTGTATAAAATATTTTTTTGTTTAAGCGGGTCCCACCCCCATGTGAGGGGGGGTGTACACCCTTATGTACATTATGATGTATATATAGCAAAGCTCAATATTTTATTGTGTAAATGTGTGATTGAAAATGGGTATGAGAAATAAAGAAATTTAATTTAAATAGAGTTAAACAGGGGCTTAGTTTGTTGAAATATTAGAATTAGCACAGTTGTATTTATGTCAATTCACCTCTTTTCATTCTGTTTGGTTAGTTAGGAATTGTATATATAGGTTGCTTCCATTCATTGTAAAAGTGTGATTTCATTTTCAATTGAATGAACTGAGTTTTCACGTCTTTCACTTCCTATCAATTCAGAGTATTCATTCAGATTTCAACATGGTATCATAGCGAAAAGCTCCTTCCGTATGCGACTCTATTGTCTTCTTCTTCTGAATTATATCAGTGATAGATGGCGAGAACTCTAGTGTTCAGGCGGAGGTTCAAAGTCAATTTAAGCAGGCAAACTCATTCATCGAATCGTCAGCTGAATATGCAGCTGGAGGAGATGTAATTTCTATGATCAATCGGCTGATAAGTGATCTAAGTAGCCCTTACTATCTTCATTATGGAGATAATACTGGAATGCAATTGATTTCAGTTACTTTTACTGAAGAAAATTACGCGACATGGAGTAGAGCAGCAACCACGGCGCTCAGTGTTAAAAATAAGGAAGGATTTATTGATGGATCTATCACTAAACCTTCTCAGGATGATCATTTGTACACTGATTGGAGGAGATACAATCATGTAGTTTCCTCTTGGATCATCAATTTGATTCCTAAAGAGCTTTATCCAAGTGTGATGCACAAGGATTCATCAAGAGATATATGGATTGAACTTCGTGATAGGTACAGTCAGGGGAATGGACCTCGAATCTATGAATTGAAGAAGCAAATTGCTTCAATTTCTCAGGTGAACAGTTCAGTTATTTCTTATTTTAATAGGCTCAAAGGACTGTGGGAGGAATTGGAGAATTATAGGCCTGGTGCTAATAATACTGAATACAAACGTGAGGATCAGATGATGTAATTCCTCATGGGTTTAGATGATCATTTTGCTAGTCTCAGAGGTCAGATCCTGCTAATGGATCCATTACCTTCGTTGAATAAGGCATTTGCTCTCGTTTTACAAAATGAGACGCAAAATGAGATAGTTGCTAACAGACAAGAAATACATGATGCTGTTGCATTGCTGGTAAAGCTATACAGAGGCCTTTTAATCAGAGGTTTAGTTTTGCTAATCCTTCTCAGAAAAGAGAGAGACCCCATCTGCAATTACGGTAGTATGCTTGGCCATATCAAAGCTAAATGTTACAAGTTAATTGGCTATCCTCCTAATCACAAAGTAAACTAAGGAAAACCTCCAGTTGTTAATGCTGTAAGCCAAGCACATCATGGCCAAACAAATCATGGTGATACCCCAGGGATACTGAACTCCCTTTCACATCTCACTATTACTCTAAATCAGTGTCAGAAGATATTAGCTATGTTAATGCCTCAATTGCAAAGTCAAGTCACTCAGAATCAGCAGTATCGGGATGTGCATGTATCTTTCCACACAGATCCTGATTCATTTGCTTTCTCAGGTAATCAAATTTAGTTCAATAATACCTCAGTGGCAAATAATTGGATCATAGATACTGGTGCTTCAGAACATATGGTGTATTCTGTCAAGCATTTGGATGTTGTGACTACTGTTATTGGGGCTTCTGTGAGGTTGCCTAATGGTGATGCTGTTGAAGTTACTCATATTGGCAAAGTGAAGTTGTCTCCCACTTTGTGCTTGAGCAATGTAATTGTGGTGCCATCATTTAAATTCAACTTAATTTCAATTAGTAAATTGATACTTCAGCATAATTGTTATCTAATGTTTTTCCATGACTCTTGCTTTATTCAGGATCTTTCAACGTGGAAGACGATTGGGGAAGGAAAACTTAAGCATGGACTATACCATTTCCAACAGCCTCAGTCACAAATCAGTGTTCAAACTTCACACCATCATCTACTCGAACCTGGTTATGATAACTCCAACATCATAAAATCTGCTGCTATTCCTAATGTTGTCCTTAGTTCTTGCTTTCCTTTTGAATGTAATAAATCTACTCCTATTTGTAATACCATTGATCGTACTAATGTCAAAATGAATATTGATATTTGACACTGTCGATTAAGGCATTTGCCTGCTTCCAAACTTTATCTTTTGCATAAATCTATTCCTAACATTGATGTCAATAAGGATTTACATTGTACTGTCTGCCCCTTGGCCAAACAGTACAGACTACATTTCCCTAACAGAGACACTAAAGCCTCGCAAATATTTGAAATCACGCATTATGACATTTGGGGGCCCTATTATGTCACTTCCCTAGATGGTTCAAAATATTTTCTAACTATTGTTGATGATTATAGTAGAATGACATGGACCTATCTTATGAGGAACAAATCTCAGACTAGAACTCTCATTCAATCCTTTTACCATCTTATTCAAACTCACTTTCAGTGTAACATAAAGACTATCAAGTCTGATAATGGCTTGGAGTTTAAAATGACTGATTTCTACCTTTCCAAAGGCATTATCCATCAACTCAGTTGCGTTGAAACACCACAGCAAAATGGTGTGGTTGAAAGAAAACACCGGCACCTACTTAACATTGCTAGAGCCCTTAAATTCCAAGCTATTTTACCTCATCCTTTTTGGGGAAATTGTGTCCTAACAGCTACACATACTATAAACAGAACACCTACCCATCTGTTTGATAACAAATCCCCTTATGAAATGCTATTTAAAACCACACCTTCTTACAGCCACCTCAAAGTTTTTGGGTATCTTTGCTATGCCTCAACTTTGAAGAGAAATAGAACCAAATTCCCTGTATCTTCATTGGCTATCCATTTGGAATGAAAACTTATAAACTTTTCAATCTCAAAACCAATGCTATATTTGTGTCTAGAGAAGTTTCATTTTGTAATAATATCTTTCCTTTTCATCATCCTACTCTTCTTGCTTCTTTATCTAAATCTGATCTTGTCACTGAAACTCATTCTGTTCTATTTCCCATCAGTTCTAATCCAAATGTAGATGATTTTACTCCAATGTCTGTTTCAAATTACTCAAACATATCAGCTCAGACTCATTCTCGAAATTCAGCTCCATCCTCTCCTACTATTTCTCCTCCTTCAACTATAGAATCCATCGAAACTTCATCTGCATATCATTCATTACCTCCTATCATACCTATACGAAAATCTATTAGACCAAAACATGTCCCTTCATACTTACAAGATTATCATTGTAGTCTCTTGCAAGAGTTGTCAATCCCTCAATCAGACTCTATGAAAAAAGGTTCTGAGTGTGGCAAGCAGTATCCCATTGAGGATTATTTGGGTTATGATATGTTGTACCCTAATCACAGAAGTTATACTTTGGCTTTGTCCACTGCATTTGAGCCCAGAAACTTTATTGAGGCCTCACAACATCGTGATTGGGTTGCAGCCATGAATGCTGAATATCATGCCTTAGTATCCAACAATACCTGGGATGTTACTACACTTCCTGATCATAAGACCCATATTGCTTGTAAGTGGGTTTTCAAGGTTAAAATGAACTCTGATGGCACAGAAGAAAGGAAGAAGGCCTGCCTAGTAGCCAAGGGATTCACTCAACATGCTAAGTTGGACTATGAAGAAACTTTTTTCCCCTGTTGCAAAATTAGTAACTGTTAAAACTCTCTTAGCAGTTGCAGCCACTAAGCAATGGCATCTTCACCAATTGGACATCAATAATGCCTTCTATCATGGTGAGTTAGATGATGAGGTCTATATTGTGACACCCCGTACTTAAGCTTCGAGTGTCATATACTAAACATATTAACCTCTACCCTTGTTACATGAGAAATTTTAAAGAAATTTGAAAAATATATATTGGAAACTT
>CAIGRT010167537.1:0-11904 GCA_903798405.1 Fraxinus platypoda | reverse complement strand
TATCATCAAAGTACACAACAAAAAAAATTTACCTATAAAAGCACGTAAGACATGATTCATCCTCAATGGGAAAGCTACAAGTTTTCACTATAATGGAGACAATAATACAAGTTTTTTTATGTCACATCTCTTTCACACACAAAAAATAGCCCTCTAAAAATCTTTTGATATATGTTGAAATGTAAAGAGTGACCTATATGTATAGTACAACCACTGTACCATTGAACCCAAAATACAACTAAAATTTTGTGGTAGAGAGAATAAGCGCTTGCTTGGCTAGGCTTTCAAGTGATTGTAAGCAGTGGATCCCAAAGTGTAGCTAAAAGGTAGGTAGAAGTTGTGAGGATAAGGAATGTGTGGTTAAATATTATGTTTGACCAACTTATAAGTACTTAATTTTTTGCCAAAACCATATGATTAGGCTCCTTATTGTCCAATTTTTTTTTTTATTTGTGAACATTCAATTAACATACATGTCGTGAAAATAAATTACTTGATTCTGCAGAGCAAGGAATTTAAGTTTTACTCCCAGACATTTTTTCTTAGCAACAATTGAATATATACATGAATATCATGAAATATATTTTCTAGATTCTTGTACCTTGCCAAGCTTCACTAAGCTTGATCAAAGGGAGCTCCAAGATATTCTGGAATCTGCCCATTTTCTGTCACATACTGAACTGAATAATGACTTTGACATCTGCACGTTATCAACCTTTGATACAGGAGTTTGGCCTTTGTTGGAAACCTTAACCATTCTTTTAATGTTGAACTCGAATTGTCATCAGAGGTATCGTACCTCCCAGAACAAATGCGTGAAACCTGTTTATACCGATATAGTTAGAATGACCGGGTCAAATGATCAATGTGCAGTGAAATCTATAGCATGCTACTAATGCATGTTACTCGTAATATTGTATAGCCAATTTCCACCAATTACTCTTCTGATTTTAGCAAGCATGACCACCTGATTTTGATACGATACTTGGTGATCAAAATGCATCGCTAAACCTCATTATCAGAAGTTTATCTCTTTTTTCAGAATATATGCTGCACAAATTCATTAATTGCAACTCTAAGTTTCAAAAATACTCAATGGTTTTAAGGTCTAGCCCTTGCAGCCTTTTCCATTCCAGTGCCATTAAATTTGCTAATTTACCAAATATCAAACACCATTTAGCCCTTTGCAAATTTAAAACCCGACTCCAGAAAAATAGATAAAGAAGAACCAGAAAATCACATTTGTACTACGACTGCGAGATGTTGGTCTAATTTCAGGCTTGCCAACTGAAGAATCAAAAATTTCTTTGACTCTCAAAATATCTAACTCCGTCCAGCTTCTTCTCTTTGATGTCTGAGTTGATGAAGCCGATGATATCACACTTATCTGTATCGCTACCATTATCAACAGAACTTGGCCTACTTTTTTTTGCTTTGGCACCAATATTATAGTTTTTCTTCTCAGGATTAGGTATTCCAGTATGACATTTCTCTGTCTTGATTCCTCCTGGACGGGCTTTTGAAGCGCTCAAAGAGCGGATTCTTCTTCGAGATCTACCCTCTAAGCCCTCACTTCCTTTTCTTAATGACTGTGAATCAGATAACGCTCGCGCAATCTTGCTTGAATCAGATAAACTAGATATCTTTTTCTCCAAAATGACACCCTTTTCGACAATTGAATCAACATTAGATGCCTGAAGAAACTTCTCCAACTTTCATGGTGAAACAATATCTGTAGGAGTACCTTCACATCGATGCCTCCATGGAACAGAGGTTATGCCTCTAAGCAACGGAACTGGAGTGTCCTTCTCTAACTTTTGCACATATACAAATTGCCCAAGTTTTAATTTGTTGCCTAAAATCATCTCATCCTCTTCTTGAGGCAAAGAAACAAACATTTGGTGTGCCATATCTGAAACCTTTTAAGAAAAATCCTCTATTAGGCCATAAATTACCTTCTTCCAGTACAGGAATTATGCTTCTGATTTGTAATAATACAGGTTTCTGCACATCGTCCAAATCCTTTTCTTCCATTTCCATCTCTTCGAGAAGCTTTGCAAGAACCCCTTTCTTCAAAGAAACCATATTTCTGCGAATAATCAATGTATCAAAAACATCCAAATCAAACCCAAAAGAAAACTGACAAAACAGAGAAAATATTGATATGGGTTGGATCAAATGGTCGATATTCAGTCCCAAAATCTCAAAAACAGCCTGATTCAAGTCAAATTCTGGATTATGTTCTTTGATTATTTTATCTGTAATATCCAAATGAAACCCAAAAAAGTAAAAAAGAAACGAGAAAATGGCGATATGGGCTTGATCAAATGTTTGATATAGAATCCGATATACACAAAAACATGATGATTCAAGTCAAATTCTGGATTTCCTTTTTTTTTTTTAAGAATTAAAAAAGTCTTTGGTCTTTCAGTTCTTGGCGGAAATCAATTTAAATTCCTTGAAAAATAAAACGATCAAGAAAAGATTCTTCGGGAAGAAGATTAGCAAATTGGGTGCTTGAAGGATCCGAAAACTGGGGAAGAGAGTGAGTGGACATGGCATTCTACGAGGATCTCGAGTAGAAAAAGAAGAGACACTAGAATGTTGTTAAAACGGTTGAATGCTCTGTGCACCTCCAACGGCCAGGATAGCATAAAGCCGTCCATTGCTTGTCCAAAAGAGATAGAGGGTGAATGGATCGAAATAATTTCATCTTCGACACGTCTTCTCGTAAGAAGCTCATTTTCCATTTAAGGCTAATGCACGAACGAGACTTGCATATATGTTAGGGTAATTATATTATCACTGCAAATTTTATTAAATGCACCACAATTTTCTTAATTACTTAAATATTCTTAAGTAAAATTACATGTTTTAATATACTTTTTAATTCAATAAATTATTGTTGCACCACAAATATAAAACCTAATTTCTTTTTTTTTTTTTTTCTTTTAACATCTCATTGCACATAGCTATTCCGGCAGCTTTTGCTTTCTTCCACGGTGGCAAGATAATTTTATTTTCCTCTGTAAATGAATTTATATTCTATTTGACCATAATTTACGGATGAATTTTTTCAGTTTATTTGTCAAGTTTGAAAATTAAGAATCTGATTTTTTTTATTCATTCGAACAAATTTATTATGAATTTAATACTATTATTTTCAATTTATTATTTAGTACATTTCGTATCAATTTACTCTGAATTTGTCTGTACGATTATTTTCACCTTTTAAAGTGAGAACAGATTTATATACAATTCTTTTTACGTTTGTCAGATTGCATGTAAGATGATGATTTTTAATTGTTAAATGAGTTTATGAATTTGTGTGTATATACTCTTAATGTCCATGAATTTGCATGCATTCATTACGTGAGACATACCCAATGAGCTATTTATATATACTGCACTGGTCATAATGTCCATGAATTAGCGTGTAAGTAGGTCTATGAATTTCCGTGCATGCATTATCTTTTGTGAACATTATCGTTGAATCGACTTGTTTTCTCATTGAATTATGATATTTAGTTAAACGAGAATGGATGCAGCTATTGACAGTGCGAGTTCATCTGAATTCTTGAAAGTTGTCCTTAGTCAACAATAAGTTTTTATTGTTATATTGTATGTTTTGCATGACAATAATAAATTTAAATTTTCATAACTTCTCATAATCTAATTTTATTTATTCTAAATGTCAGGAAAATGACAACAATTTCAATATTTACGATTATACGCAAAACTTCACTACTGACCAAATATGAATAAAGCAAGTATTAAATTTATGTCTACTAATTCAACTATTGGTACAATTTTTTAAATTATAGTTTTCTAATATTGATTGTGTAGGTATTCCATAGTCAAGAGTCATTTTGTAATTGGGTTTGTATGGTTGGGAAGAAATTTGGTTTGGTTATTGTTATAAAACATTTTGAGCGTGTTGGTTATGGACGCAAGCCTCATATACGTTATGGATGTGAGCATAGTGGAAAATATAAAAAAATGTAATAATCATTCAGATCATGAACCAAAACGAAAGATGTAAGTTGGAACACATAAGTGTGAATGCCCATTTGATTTAACCAGTGTGAAATTGTCGATTGAGGACGATTGGATGTTAAAGGTGTTATGTNAACGAAAGATGTAAGTTGGAACACATAAGTGTGAATGCCCATTTGATTTAACCAGTGTGAAATTGTCGATTGAGGACGATTGGATGTTAAAGGTGTTATGTGGACTACATAATCATTCAGCGGCACAACATTTAGAAAGGCATCCTTATGTACAAAGGTTAACTAATGAATGGAGCAGATTTTAATAAATATGTCAAAAATGTTGGTAAAACCTAGGAATATATTAATGACTATGAAAGAAAGTAATCCAAATAATATTAGCACAATGGGGACTATTTACAATGCACGTGCAAGGCTTAGATTGATTGAGAAGGTGAGATAAACACAAATGCAATAGTTAATGAGTAAGTTAAAAGAACACAATTATATTAAGTGACATAGGTCTCATGAAAGAACAGATGAAGTTAAAGACATTTTCTTTGCACATCCAACATCTGTCGATTTCATACATGCCTTTTCATGTGTGCTTATAATAGATTGTACTTACAAAACTAATAGGTATCGACGCCCTATTTTTGAGATTGTAGTGGTTACTTCAACCCAAATGACATTTTCTGTTGCTTTCGTGTTCATGGAAGCTGAACATAAAGCAAATTATAGTTGGGCAATGGAAAAGTTGAAAACCTTAATGAATCATGATGTCTTGCCGCATGTCATTGTCACAGATAGGGAATTGACTCTTATTCAAGCAGTTGAACAGATTTTTCCTAATGCCAAAAATCTACTATGCACATGGTACATATCGAAAAATGTATCGACCAATACAAAGAAGTTTTTTGAGCGAAAAGGAGAATGTGATACTTTCTGTAGGAGTTGGAACATACTTGTTGCATCTACTACGGAAGAGATATATGAACAATTGGCCAACACTTTATCTTTCCAATTTGAACAATTTCCGAAGGCATTGGATTATGTTATAGGATCTTGGTTGAGTAAATATAAGGAGAAATTCATTGCTGCTTGGACGAATAAAATTATGCACTTCGGTAATGTCACAATAAACAGGTAAAATGTATAATGCTTATATTTAATTTTATTATCAACATTTGTTTTTTAATTGACAAACAAATTATTGTCGATTTATCTAATTAAATAAAATGTATTTATATTATTCAATATTCACAGGGTTGAGAGTACACATTCGAAGTTGAAAAAACATCTTGGATCATTACAAGGTGATTTTGAAAATTCATGGAAAGTTATGATCACCTATTGGAATTGCAATTTAGTAAGATAAAAGCTTCATTTGAACAAAGCATGAATTTGGTTTAGCATAACTTCAAACGTAGCCTTTTCAAGGAATTGCGTGGTTTCGTGTCTAAGAATGCAATGAATCTTATATGAAGACAGTCAAATCAAGCAATTGGTTTGGACAAAAATGTTTGTCATTGCACTCTTAGATCCACACATGGTTTGCCATGTGCATGTGAGATTTCATAATATATAGTTACAGGTCGCCCAATTCCTTTGTCAGTTGTTCACCCTCATTGGCGAAAATTAGATATTATGGTTCCATCAAATGATTCTTCTTCTAAGTTGAATTAGAGAATATTCAAAAATTGTTTAGCGAATGCAAAGATATAGGTAAAGCACTTCTTAAAATAAAATTACGAGAAATGTATGAAGCCTCCACTACTTCTTTGGTGCCGCTTGCTGAGAAAGTTAAAACCAAAGGCCGACCTTCATCAAAAATTGATACTTCAACTAAATGGGGTCTTTCATATTTTGAAATTGTTGACTCGGGTAATAATAGTCATTTTCGTAGCAACGACAGCTCCGCCAATGTTCCAAAGAAGGATAAACTTAAAGTTAGGCGCGCTCGTAAGAACACTTAATACCATTACACAACATGTTTCCATGACAAAGTCAAAGATTGCATATTTAACATTGTTGATGTTAAGTCCGATGGTCATTGTGGTTTTAGGACAGTGGCTAGTTCCCTTGGATAAGGAGAAGAGGCTTGGTTACATATTTGACGTGACCTTATTATAATGCTTATGTCAAACTATATGGTAGCATTGAAAGGGTGAATGAGTTGTTATATATTATGGATTACATTAATATCGGTGCCCCATTTGATCGATGGATGACGATGTCGACATGGGCCATTTGATAGCATCTCAATATGGTGTTGTACTTGTCCTTCTATCTTCTATAGAATGTTTGACATTCCTACCATTGCACTCTCAACCTCCTCTACCATTAAATCATAAGATTATATCATTGGGTTTTGTGAATGACAATCACTTTGTTCGGGTATTCTATTTTAATTATTTAACTATATATTACTGGTGTAAACTTATTGCTACTAATTTGATTTATCACTTGTACAGGTCAACTTGAAGCCCAATTTCCCAATTTCACATGTGTCGTATAATTGTACAAATATAGAGATGACATTGCACTTGAATGGGAGAGTACGTATAAAGCAAGAATATGAACATTCCAAGAGATGATTGATATTGATATCGCTACAAGGGAGATTTTTAATTTAAACTCTCCATAATTAGCATGAGTTTCGCATAAGAGGTCAAAAGAGGATTTTGATAAACTTCTTGCATGGCTAGAAACTTATTCAATTTGATTATTCCTTGTTTCTTGTAATGAAAATTCTGCAACATCAGGTTCTAACGACTGATATTGAATCGCTATAAATCAGTGTACTTTGCGTCTTTCTGATTTTCCTTTATTTGTTGTTGTTTTTGAACTTAAGTAACCAATTATTCAATGGTAGAGCTAAATGGAGGAACCAACATAAGGGTAAAGATTTTGATCCTTCCTATAAAGGTCGTGACCAGAAACCAACCTAAACAATTAAAGCAGGCATCACATAAAATGACAGTTCATCAAAGAAAGGTAAGAATGACGCCTTGAACGTTTTGATCAAAGTTCCCAAAATGTATAGCAAAACATAATCACCAATCAGATTGCCGACTTTTCACTTAACCCCTTAATGTGTGTCTGCATGTCCCCGTCACCTTTCCTATCCAACCCAATTCTTTCTCATTAATCTCCAACTTGAGCACTGTTCGAAAAAATTCATTGGTCAATCAAATCACGAAGGAAAAAGGAAAATCCAATCCAAAGCTTTCATTATCTTCCGAATTAAAGAACAACAACCAATCAAAACCCAATTAGAAGAATAAAATCAACAGCGGGCCAGAATACAATCGACAGAATTAAATTAAATTATTGTTCTACCACAAACATAAACCTATTTTTTCCAAACTTTTTCGTCGACGGCAATACTACTTTACGAGAATTCCTTTTCCATGTGTTGATAAGTATTGTGTATCCAATCCGTACATATAAAAGTTGATTAAATAGCCAGTTGATTTAGGAAACAGAATTTAGGGAACTAGTCCACTATACACCTTCAATGTGATGTTCAGCAAGGCACCAATTAGTGGGAATGAAGATATTTTTGGTGAATTGTCGCTAGTTTTGTACACCTTAATTAGGGTTGTCGGTGGATTGAATTTTGATCTGAATTCAATCCAATTCCGATGAAATTAATGGGAGATGGATTTAGGGTCTCAGATAACCCAATCAAAATACGAATCCGTTAATTAAATGGATCAAATATGGATATAGGTCAATCCGATCCGATTTGTTATGAATAATTGAATTGGTAAAATATTTTTATGGCATGTTATTTGTCATTAAAATAAATAAATGAGAAAATAAATAAATTTAGAATAAAAAGTCATCAAATTCAAAACATAAAAAAGTTTAGAAATTTTTAATTATTAAACTCGTTTAAAATTTGGAAAAATTGGAAAAAAATAATAAATAATCGGATATCCGATAACATAGCAAAATGGATATGGATTTAACAATCAAATATCCGTTGGATTATCGAATCGAATAATTATTCTCATCGGACTGGATCGGATATAGACAGATCCGGTCCATATTCGATCCATTTACAACTCTAACCTTAATTATGTTTCCACTGATCAATTATGTCCTTATGATTCTCTCGGCCAATGACAATGGTGTAGGTATCCAATCGTTTCATTTTTATTATATTAGGAGTATAATTGTAAATTTATTGTAGTGTATTTATTGAAAAAATATTTAATTACGGTGTGATTATAATGCGGTGTAGTAATTAAATTTTGTGTGGTAATATAATTACCCTATATCTTATTGTTTGCTCTAATACTATTTTTAATCATTGATCTAAAAATTAAATCATTAAATAAAATCCGTATGTTATTAAATCTTATCTTCAACGGAATGAATGCAGTACGTGAACTAGGATGATAGTTAGTAGTGTAGAACATTTTTAAACAAGAGTATAATTTCCTCCACCTCATAAACGAGTCCTTCGGAGATATATTAGTATTATTGTGAATTATTTTATAAAATATTTCAATTCAGGCGATGCACTCTACTAATATTTTGATTGAATCACGATAATTTTTTCACACGCTGAAAGGCTTGTAATTATAAATGAATTATGCTAAGTGGAAATTACACAAAACCAGAATTTTAAAGATTTAATTTCAAAAATCAGATATAAAATTTATTTATTACAAAAATCAGATCTTAATTCAAATCTTTAATACTACCCAAACCCTAAAAATCCCAAATCATTACCTACAACTCTCTCTCTCTCTCTCTCTCTCTCTCTCCGGCTGCTTCGACGTCAACAAGTAAAAGAAAGGTTGTTCCGGCTCCGATGACCAACCAGTAAGCTGCACACGATCGGCGTAACGGTGCCTCGCAGTGGTAGCAGCACCGCTCCTCTCAATCGTCGTACGGCGTCATGACGGTCATGCAGTTCGAAGTGGGACTTGTGTTGCCACTGCTCTCCATTTTCTCTCCCTCCTCCCCTTCTCCATTTTCTTTCTACCGTGACGTGTGGGACTGTGTAAATGGTGGTGGTGGTGGTGGTGGTGGTGTGTTGTGGGTGGTGCGGTAATGGTATGTTGTGGGCATGGAAGTAGATCTGTGGTGAGGTGGTGGTTGGGTGTGGTGTACATTGAGATAGAGAAATGGTGGTGTGTAGTGGTGGTGGTGGTGGTGGTGTGCAGGGGTGGTATGTTGTAGGCGTGGCGGTGGATCTGTGGTGAGGTGGTGGTTGGGTGTGGTGTAAATGGAGATAGAAAAATGGTGGTAGTAGTGGTGGTATGCTATAGGTGGTGTGGTGTACGGTGGTGGTGGATCTGTACGGTGTGGTGCAGCGTGCAATGGTGGTGGTAGATCTGTGTTGCGACGGCGGGGGCGACGATGGTAGGGTTGGAGATTTTTTTTTTGGGTTGTAAGATAGGGGTGGTGGTGGAGGTTCTGTGGTTTTAGTGGTGGTGTTAGTGGTGGTGGTGCGATGGTTGTGGGTGGGTAGTGGTGGTGGTGGTGATGTCTGTATTTTTTAGATGATGGTTTGCTGCCGAGAGGTGGTGGTTTTGGCGACGGGGTTTCGGTTGCCATGTTGTTGGTGACAGTGGTGAGGCAGTAGTAACAAGTGTTGGTTGTTTGTGACCATTAAATTGATTAATCTTTGACCGATAAACAATATTAATTGTGACCAAAAAATAATGTGTGACCTAAAAAATTATTAATTTGTGACCGATAATTTGATAATTTGTGGTTGTCTAATAAGTTGTGATTTATAATATTTGTGAGTTGTGACCTATAAATAAATTGCGACATTTCAATTTTTGATTTGTTACCGGTGATCAAATTGTGACCTATAAAATTTTTGAATTGTGACGTTAAAATAATTTTTGATATATAAAAATTGTGATTTGTGATCCATGAATAATATGTGACTTAATAATTTTATAAATTTGTGACCGACGAAAAAATTATGACCTATAAAATTTTCGATTTGTGATTGTGAAATAATTTGTGACCTATAAAAAATTTTACTGTGACCGGGAAATAATTTATGACTAATTAATTTATAATATGTGACCAAATTTTATAGAATTGTGACCTTAATATATTTAATTCATAAAATAATTGTTTAATTAATTAATTTATAAATAAAATTTAAAAAATTCTGACATTGAAATTTTAAACATTATGTTCTTAAATTTGAAATGAGTGAAACTTAACCTCTTATTTATGAATTTTTCCATTAAAAAATTAGGTCGGAATGTAAGCCAATTGTCCACTTTAATTCTTGTTGTAATTTAGATTCTTAAGATGGGCCATAAGTGATTGTAATTCATTTATTTATTGATTTGATTACTTAATGAATGAAATTATTACATATCATGTAAATTAAATAAAACACCACCGGGTAAAAGAAAATCATGTGCATTGGTATTATGTAGTTTTTCATTTCATCGCCTTAAATTAATTAGAAGTGGTTGAAAAATTATATTTAATAATTTTGCGCTATTATAATTATTAATATTTGGTCGATTAATTATTAAATGAAAACCTAACGGTTTAAAATAATAAGTGGGAGATGGTTTATATGTATGTATAAATCTACGACCTCCTTTGTTATCCAATTTGAAAAAAGTGTACTTGTTTAGTATCGAATTACATCGATCTCTCTAAATGAGGACTATTTTATTTTGGATTAACTAAAATTGGATCTAAGGATAAAATATTTTAAAATGAAATAATTGAGTGATTATCCTATAGATTACATCTCATCTATTTCAGATATTTTAAAATCATTAATGAAGCTTAAGACACTTCTATATGAAAATTTTGAAGGATTTCCTATAGAAGACTTTAACAAAATTATTCATAGGCCAAATAATAATCAATCCTTATTTTAATTGCGGCATGAGATGCGTAACTCAATAAAATGAGTGGGAGGGTCCCAACCTAGCCAGCAACTACATGGACCTTCTAAAAAGGGCATGTTAAAAGGTTGTGAGGGTTCTATGTCTTTGATTAAAAATATAGTTTTGGGTCTATATTTTGCATACATACGTACATACATCATACAAATATTATTATTCATTTTATTGACATGCGAAATCATTAGTTTTATTGAAAATGTCTTAATCCATTATCAGTGATACATGATAAAAATCAATTAGTAGGAGAAAACTATGTTAACTAAAAAAAATGGATCTCAATATTGTTCCTACCGCTGAAAAACAAAAGTTCGTGTTGACTAATATTTGTTCTGAGTAATTCCACGAAATCTCATAAGACTTCATATGAAAGTAGTGTCATTCTGAAGAGATCTCCTGTTGCTATATTTTAACATCCATGTCAAATGTGTTGCAACAGAAATACCATAATATAGAATTATAGAAACTACTTTTGACATGATGAAAAGTCTCCGTGTTTAGATATCAAACTCGACAAACTTTCATTAGGACAATTATGAACACACACATGAAAACATGCACATATGTGAGGACCATATGTTAAGTGATTGTTTGTCTCCCATTTTGGAGAAGAAATAGAGTTTTGAATAGTATTTTTTGGAGAATGTGTAATTGAAAAGTAAAGTAATTTTATTGGTTTGTATGTAGAATATTTTATTAAATGAATATGTGGTGAAAATTGTTCGCTGTAGCAAACAATGTTTGATAAAATGGATGACAAACAGGGGCTAACCATAATTGGTAACTTCGACATTGTTGAGGTTTTAGGAGCTAATATTGATTCCGAGACTCAGGTTGACATGATTTTTGGAACCTCCCTAAAATGTTCTTACAGTTCAAAATTGATTATTATCTACACAAAATAAACATGTATCTGACGGAATTAATGAAGAAACTCCGAAGTGCTGAATCCATTCTAAAGGCAAAAAATGGGGTTGCCTTGCTTGTGATGATCGGTCCCTCTC
>CAIGRT010167519.1:0-11263 GCA_903798405.1 Fraxinus platypoda | reverse complement strand
AGGGAATATGTGGTTAAAAAAAAAGGAAAAGTTATTGATGTGTTGGAAAATATTATTTTATTGAAGAATGTGATTGAAAATGAGTAGAAGAATGAGAATGAAAAAAATAATGTGGCTCAAACAGGGGGCTTAGTATTAGTATATTAAGCAGATTTATGAGTAACCATGGGGAAAAACATAGAATGCTTTAAAATGGTTATTAAGATATATTAAATGTGCATTTAACTTAGGTTTAATGTTTAAGTTAAGTAAAGATTGTCTTACTTTAAAGGGATATACTGATTTTGATTATGTTGGAGATAGAGATAATAGGAGATTAACTTCATCATACTTTTATACCTTATGTGGTACAGCTGTTAGCTGGAAACCACAACTTCAAAAAGTTGTTGCTCTATCTTCTACAGAAGCAGAATAAATTGCCGCAATGATGTTGTAAAAGAGATAATGTGGTTAAATGGTTTACTGTCTGAACTTGGCTTTGTTGATAATCATGCTATACTGTTATCTAATAATCAAAGTGCTATTCATCTTAGCAAAAAATCATATTTTTCATGATAGAACAAAGCATATTGATGTTAAATATCATTTTATAAGAGATGTTATTTCAAAAGGAATTCTTAGACTTGGTAAAGTTGCAGCTCAGCTTAATCCATCTGATATGGGTACAAAAGTGATTCATTTATAATGCATATACAGGTACTTAGAGCAAATGAAAAGTGAAATTGTGATTATGCTCTTGGTTGCACTATATTCCCAAATTCTGGTAGCAAAGTGGAGAATGTGAGATTCGAACCCTAGTCTGAATTGGTGCTTCCAGAATTGTGTTGAATTCGTGTTTCTGGATATTGCAACTTTATTAATAATACACCTTTAACTGGATTGAGACACGTGGTTACATCTTGGCCGTTGGTTTTGCTTCTAGATACTTCTATTATTTGTGTCATTTCACTTGGCACGCTGTTTTGAGGGATTTCATTCTCTGGCTGTGGTTTGAAGAACATTCTCTCGTCTAGGGTTCTCTCTTATGTTTTTCTTTATCTCAAATTTCTGATTTAAGATTTTCGATCTATAATCTTTATGCCATGTTTACTGATATTCTGGGTGAATATCTGTAAAATAGTTTAAGTTCTCTTAAGTAACAGTTTCTGTGGGTTTGTGAAGATTCTTGGTGATTTTTTGTAGATCGATCGTTGTATCTTTGAGAGATAAGTGTTTTGTACCGTTCAGTGTGTTGGCTGAACATTTGTAACATTCGTTGTCATTTTGGGCTATTTAGTGGAACTGAGCATAAATCCAATTTATTGGATGCTCAACAGGAGATGAAAGTGTTAGATGCAGTCGTCGAACCTCTGGGGTTTAGGCCGAAAGAAATTGATTGTGTTATCTTTAATTTCTACACTCTTTATTTTCTAAAAGATCGTTTTATGGTTGCTTCTCAGCATTAATATTGTGTGTTCCTAGCCTTACAAAAATTGATGGTCAGCATGTTTGGAGGTATAACCTTGCGATTGCAAGGATTTGTACCTTGCGACAGCATGGTTATAAGGTTGCCCATATTTAATTTCCTAATCGAAGTAGATTTCGACAGGGTAGAAAATTGAGGGCACTTGTTTAACCTAGTTCTTGGATCACAAATAAATATTTGTATCTAGGGGCCCATAACCCGAAAACAGTGGATCTGACCCGACCCGACCCGACCCGATCGGGTCGGTTCAGGTCAATTTTGATTTAAAAATGGGTTGGGTCTGGTCGGGTCGGATCCACGATTTAAATATTTTCAAACCGACCCAACCCATTTTCTCTAACCCTATTTCCACATAAGAGTGAAACCGCCGTCACCGGAGGACCCAACCACTGGCGTAGCCTCCAAAGACATAATAGTTATTTCACCGGAGGTTAAAGCCAGACTATTCCTCCCAAAGCTGACAGACTCCAACCAAAAACTCCCCGTTTTAGTCTACTACCATGGCGGTGGATTTATCGTCGATTCCCTCTACTCTTTGTTCTTCCATCGTTACATGAGCATTTTAGCCGCCGAAGCAAAAGCTCTAATCATTTCTGTCGAATACAAGCTCGCCCCTGAACATCTTCTACCTATATCCTATGAAGATTCATGGACTGCCCTTCAATGGGTGGCGTCGCACGTTATTGCAAAAACCAGTATCGAAAAGGATCAATGGGTTACTAAACATGGCGATTTTGGAAAACTGTATATCGGCGAGTGCAGGTGCCAATATAGCGCATAATATTATTCTCCGAGCTGGGGTGGAACCTTTGCTTGGGGATGTGAAATTTTGGGTTTATTTCTATCTTGTCCTTATTTCTGGGGATCAAAACCAGTTGGGTTGCAATCAAAAGAAGATTTGACTGGTTTTGCATATAAAATCGTGGACCCGACCCAACCCGGTTCGAATTGGATCGGGTCGGGTCATGAAAGAGCCCAAAATCGAGTATTTCGGGTCTGGTCGATTTTGGGCCAAACCCGGACCGACCCGACCCAATGCCCACCCCTAATTGTATCTATCATGATCGGGAGAAGCTTTTGATACCAACAAAAAAAAAAGATAAATAAATAAATATTCCATTCAAAAATTTCAAGCAATTGCTTGGATTTTGGAGAGAGGGGGGAATGGAGAGCACGGTTCCAAAAGATTATTCAAGACTTTTTCAAAAGATTCAAGAGTTCAAGATTATATTTCCTCTTTCTACACTTGAATTCTGGGTGATGTGGTGCTCGGCTAATGTTTAGACGCTAGGATAACGAAGAATCCTATATTTTGAAGTTTTAATATTAAATTCTAAATTTTAACTTTTAATATATTTTTAATTTGAATAATTGTTTGGCTTTCAATGTTTTTCAATTACTTGGCCGACGATTGAATTAATTTGTGATTTTTATTTTGTTCGGGGAGAAATAATAGAAATTATAGCACGTAATAACAATCGTTGTAAAATCAAATAAGAAGAGATATATATATATTGCCATGCATTGTATTATCTCATTGAATGTTCTTGTGATTTAATATATTTTCATTTGTTTGTATCCTTCATAAATATATATTAGGATCAATTATGACTATAGTTTTAATACTGATTGAGATAGATTAATAAATAAAATAGGAACGTTGATCGTTAAATTGAATAAGTGTTGTCAAATTATGGAATTAATATTATTAAAATGGAAGAATATAGGGGAAATTTGAAGTCCTAATGATTTTTATTAATTCAGTTACATAAATGCTTCTTAGTTAGCCGAAAAGTTCGGTAGTTAGTTGGTTATAGGTTTAATATGCAATTATAAAACTAAACCATGGTTCGACATTTTGGTAAATGTTAGATGGAGCCTAATTAAGTATATAATCCACGTGGAACGATACTTTACATACTCTTTATTACTAGAGTAACGATACAATACACTTACGAAAGTTAGCAAAACAATCGACTTCCCTGGTAGTCTTAATCAATTCGAGTTTTTGTTGAGCTCGATTCTCCCAATTTAGACCATTCTTTATTGTGATAATTAAAATTTCCCAAGTCTGTCTAATTCATTTATAAACTTTCTCTTAGGTCACGTTATCGGGCCTCACTAATCATGATTTTTATCGTATTCGCATGTATATTCCAATACATTGATCATTGCATTTTCAATCAATGCATTCAAACACAAATCATATGATCAAATTGTATTAACTTTTCTCACTTCCCTCGCGCCTAAAGCCACTCTTTGACTCAGTATTTTCACTCCCCCCAACAACATATAATTTCATTGTAACATTAAATAGAACCGAAACATAAAAGTTCCTCTTTTTAGACCACCTTTTCCCAGTACAAGTCTCCTCCGATCATTCTAAAAGACCTCCACAGAAATCAAAATTCTGCTGTTTTCATGTTTGAGCCTGAAAATAGGACAAGAAAACTAACTTAAATGGGTTTCCTCCTCTCTTTCACATTGGTTGTTCTTTCATTTGCCTCTTTATCAGCTCTTCAAATTCAAACTCAAGAAATAAAATCGGCCCGGCTTCTCGATCTTGTCATTAGAGATTACACTTTCAGATCATACAACAAATACATTAAGACAGGTGAACTGCACCAGATCAAGTTACCTGCAAATCTCTCGGGCATAACAGTCGAAACGGTGCGATTTCGTTGTGGTAGTCTTCAAAAGTACGGTGCCAAAATTAAGGAATTCCATCTCGGAATTGGTGTATCTGTTCATCCTTGCATTGAAAGAGTTTTGATAGTTAGACAATATCTGGGATCTAACTGGTCTTCTATATACTATGATAATTATGAGTTATCAGGTTATCGACTTATTTCGCCTGTTTTAGGCCTACTAGCATATAACATTGGTGACAGCATAAAACTTAGTACTCCATCTGAGCTCCAGATTCAGGCTGGGAAAAAACCAATCACTATAGATTTCAGCAATACGACAGGGCTCAATATCACATCAGGGAACATACCCTTATGTGCAAGTTTTGATCATGATGGAAAAGTGACACTGGCTAATCAAGCATCGCAAAATATTTGTGTTGCCACAAGGTATGGTCATTTTGGATTGGTAGTCGAATCACCATTGATACCATCGAAAAAGACGACTTTAAGCAAGTGGAAGATAACAATTGGAAGCACGATTGGAGCTGCATTAGGGGTGTTTCTTCTGAGTTTGTTGCTAATCGCGATGTTTGTTAATGCGAAGAAGAAGGCAAGAATGGACGAACTTGAAAGGATGGCGTACGAAGAGGAAGTTCTGCAAGTTTCAATGGTGGGGCATATAAGTACTCATACTGCATCTAGCACTCGGACCATGCCCAGAATTGAGCATGATGACGAGTATACATAGAATTTTTCCTTCTTAAATTATAAAAAATTTCTTGTTTATTTAGTAATTATAATTCTTTGTGTATTATTGATTAGTTCAAGTATAGGTTTGAGATTTCTTAAGTCACTTCTTAGAATGCAAACTTGTTCAAATTAATTGCGTAGTTTTGCTGATATGACCAATTCTTGTTGTACAATTGAGAGAGATTGCTAATTTTAAAACCTAAATCGAACCATTCAATGCGAAAAGTCATTGATTTTGATTCGGTTTTTTATTGGATCAGACGGTATTTAAAATATTTCATATATCCTCAATATTCACTGAGATATTTCCAAAAATTAAATTTACATTCTGCATCCATGAAGAACACAATTTTTCAAAATGACATAAGTTTTGAAATGTTTGAAACTAACTGTAACTTGTATTACTTTTTTGGCAGCACGATTAGAAAAGCACATCTTCATTAAAGTGAGGCAAAATGATGAAGGCCTCTTTGCTTCTAAAACACTCGTACAGTCACCAAAAAATAAAAGTCGCATAATATTTTTTTCAAATTATTTGACATACCATGATTCACCAAGTTTGAAGTATGATTAAGGGGCCTTAAGATGATATTTAGCTGTAATTTTCTTATTTAGTCTGCTGCCTGTGAAAAGTCATCAATCAGATTATCACATACAGTGTAACTTTTTATTTAAAAAGTCACATAATATTTATTTTAGCTTATTTAAAATAGCTTCATTTGCCAAGTTTAAATTGTGATTATAAGACCCTTTTAAGATGATATGTAGCTGTATTTTTGTTGTTTTATCTAGTTGTAAATTATGCATTAAAAATTTATGTAGTGCTTAACTTTCTATAAAACGTCACATCATGTTTATCTTATATGACGTAGTATGCTAGCTCAAGTTTGGCTCAAGAATATCTTGTTTACGACTTTAAAATTCATCCCTTAAATTATTCAAGAGAACCGATGTTCGCTTGTTAGCTTTGGAGAGCTTTCTTCTTTATAGACACTTCAATGGCAACTTATCATATCGGAAAACACGATGACTATTAACAATGAAAATTTTTATCATGTGTAAGCCCTTCAACATACATTGCTAATTAAACATTTTGTATGAACCAATTCATATTGTTAGAGTTTGTAATCAAGTTCAGTCATGGTGGCGTTTAGCACAATGTTCAAGATATACAACGTAAAATCAATAACTCAAAACTAATATCATAAGTTATCTACCAAATTTTGACCCAAACATCCACTCTCCAACAACAACTATTCATACCCATGATGTCGTTTATGTAGGTGTAAATTTCCGTTGGGACGTATTGTCAAATACCATGAGAGTGTCTTGGAAAATCAATGGAAAAGAGTGCCATTTAGCCTATATATCTAACCCAAAATATTATAGTAGCAATTTTCGGTGCAATTATACACAAACCCATCACAATCTACTCCCAAACCTCCTTCAAATATGAACTAATGAAGAAAATAGTTAAATTCGAATTTTAACCTAAAAAACAATGTTTAAGCCATATTACCTAGAAATTCATATGCCCATAGTTCTTGAAATTTGAAGTTCCTTCAATACTCCTACGTTTTCTCTTGGATGAATGGATAAAATTGACATAAATTCAACAAAGATTCACAAATAGTTACGAAGAAAGAGAAGATTTTTGCTCCAAAATTGCCCAAACCATCCAAAGAAAACAAATACATTAGGAAAAAAAATTATTAATTTCAAACTTACTTTTAAACCTTTTTTCTATTCTCACAACATTGTTTATTTTTATTTATTTATTTAATAATATACACATATTTTAGCATAGTGTATTACATTGTACCATCACTAACCGGAATAAATTGAATTACATTTGTAAGAATCAATCTTCCAATTGCTCGGCTGCCAAAACCACTTGTAAAATATCTTTATTTCGCTTATCATCATAGCTGCCACCACAGCCACTTGTAAAATATCTTGTTATATTGTCAACGCCACTGCATCACTTGTAACATTCACAGTTACACCACCGCCATCGTTGCCTGTTACTGTCATCACTCTTGTAATATTTATTGCAACACCACCACTGCCACCACTTATTTCCCACCACCATAAACACCATCCCAGCACAAAAATAACAGATCTAAAACCAAAAAATCATTGACACTTTTCTTGTTTCAAGAGAGACAACCACACCCTTTAAGTTATAGTTCGAGACAGGTGAGCTTGAATCAATGGTGAGGTCATACCAGCTAATTTTCACTGCCACTCAGAGGTGGAGAAGATGACATCAAAAGCAGGCTGGAAAAATTCTTCATCGCCGCAAAAAAGGACCTCCAAAAAATAATTGTTGACAATTTCCCAATGAGTTTACATCTAGTTTCAGATATGAAATCATGTCTCGTTTCGAACCCAATTTACTTAAATAACTCTTATCACCAACACAATTTCCATGCAACATTTACACTCACATATAAAAATCGATTAAAATCTTCAGTAGTGTAACTTATCGTTTTTGCATTGTGATGTCAAACTGCATGTTCATCGAGAGACTAAATGAAAAAAAGATTAAAATCCAGACTAAAAACTTCATTATTTCTCCTTTATGAAAATTGATTCAACGATATACATCTTCCTGCAATATATACTATAAAATTATATAACTATATAAGCATAAATTTTCAGCTCGCGAATTCAGGCACGCAAGTTTTCCTCCATAAGAAAACAACAACAAATACAGAAACAAGTATTTATATTTATTGATGAAATCAAGTTAAATTTATGCAAACTAATTGGCAGCTCGTGTTTCGGGAGGTCCTATGAACAATGCCGTCTCGGCTTCCTTAACTTGAGCAAAAGCCCCCAAGTCTGGAATTATTGACAGTGACAATGTCACCATCTCACACTGCACATACCGAATATTTAATCAAATGCTTTAGTCATAATCAATGAATAATAATATCAACGAGAAGTTATATCTACTCCATACAGTTAGATTTGTCAAACATAATGAGTCGAGTCAATCCACTTAGGCAGAGGCCAGAAATGACCCACAATTTTTGACGAGCCAGCCCAGCCATAAAAATGATGCCCTCCTTGAGTAGTCTCTCCGGACAGGCAAGGGTCAGCCTGGCTGAGGTGCAGCCCAACCCAACATTACACCTCTAGATACAACCATAACTCAAAATAATCAGGCTTCAGGTAGACTTTGTCAAATTGATAGCCCTACTATTCCACAACTCACCGATCCTCCATCGACAGAGACACGTAGACCATCTTACTTCACAAGTCATTATGGCATGTTTGGTATGCCAAGCAAACTTGAACTCCATACGAACAAACATTTAACGCGTTTCTTCCTTAATAGTATCTAATCTTATTTAATCTAACACGCCGAAACATGTTCTAAATTTTATTTTTCACTTGTCCCATACTTTTTCCGCATAAAGTAGAAAGCCAAATTTGAAGATGTAGAGACCCAACATCACTTTCTTAATATAAAATTAGCATGTAAGACCCACCTTTCCTCTTAATTCTTTGTTTTGTTTTGCTAGGGTTTTCTCCTGCATTATCAAAGAAAAAGGTTCAAAATATTTAACAAGCACTGGCAAAACATTTTTGCACATAAAAATGTGAATTTACATGAGAATTCTTGATTTTTGAAGACGTAAATTACCTGTTCTTTCAGCTGATCAACCTTCTCTTTGAACAACAAATTCTGGGCATTTTCAAATAACATTCTTAGTCAAGATTACTGTTCATGTCAGCAGTTTGTTTTAAGGACTGGAAAAAATGTTATGACATACCTTTCTCGCCCTTATGCTAATTAAACTTTGTTGCAACTGTTCATCGATTTCTTGTAATTCGTCCGTGGAACATGTCTCCAAATCATCTCCCAGAAGCTTTCTGTATGAGTCGAAGATTCGAAGTTGCAGAATGTCTCTCAGTCACGTAATTTAAGTTACTTCTAAAAATGTTTTTGTTACAAATATGGTTTGATAATTTACCTTTTTAAGGTGAGAAAAGTTACTTATTTTCAGATCATTCAATACCTTATAGTCAAAATTAATAACCTAACTGCTTTCCAAGTTCAACTAATGCAAAGCTGTTTATTTGAAAATCTAGTTACAAGTACGCTTTTTGGGTTTAGCCAACATACTATCATTAGTAACCTTTTTATTAGGTGTGCAACATTAACAATTAGCAGTTCATAAGGAAAGAATCAGACTAGGAGACCAACCGTTTTGAATCCTCAAGGAGCTCGACCTTCGTCCTCAATTCTGCAGTCTCGTCTTTCAAATTCTGCCATAGATCCAGTAAACAAAAGATAGATCCAAAGAGAAAAGACCATAATTCATTTTAATTAGATTGTTTTAAAGAAACAACTTTTGGAACTCAAGAACGTAGGAGCATTTAAAAGATAGACATACTAGACAGTTAGAAACCATGATCATTAATTTAATCTAAATAGAACAACTAAGATCATGAATTGTAATAATAAAGCAATTCAATAATATAGAATAATGTGAACCGCACAACCAAAAATAAGAATTAAACCGTGTTTAAATACAATCAAATGTTCTAATTAAAAACATTTGGCTGCAGATATGCAGAATCCATTTATATACTCCAGTGGCATTCATAATTTCTTCACAACTTGGGTATTCCCTTTCTCTCATTTGATGAATAAATGTTCTGATGCCTTGTATAAAAAATTGTAAGTGTTTACAATGATCCCTCCTTCATTATCAGAATAAAAGTGATTATTTTCACATATTCAGATCGGTTTCTCCTGTTCAAAAGCAGGTGCAAACCAGTTCATTTGATTAGTTGAGCAATTGAGTTTATAACTAACATAATCTGATTAATGGAGAGGCACATCAAGAGGACAGAGAATAAGCTCAGCAGTTGATTGTAGTTTATCAATCATATAACAGAATAATTGGCCGGACTGAGAAGAATCCTGACCTGAATATTTTCTTCAGTTGGTTTTTGTTCAACAGCTCGGTTCTTGACATTCTTCAAATAGTGTTGTATGGTTTTGTTGACACTAAAAAAACAACAATGAAGAAATATTCATCCAAATTAAACCTTAAATCTTGTTGTGGAGATCATGAAAGTTAAACCTAGAACTTAGTAGATGTTTTACTATTTAATTGGGTATTGAACCACTAGATATAAAAGCTTAAACTGTTAGGTGAAATGTATATCATTGAAATATCTTCAACACATCCCTCAAGTGTAAGCATCTAAATAATAAAGGTACTTTGCCTTGCGCAATTTTTAATAAAATGGGTGGCGCGAGACTCGAGCCCAAGACCTTTGCCTGCTATGATATCATATTAACTCACTTAATCTAAAAGTTTAAACTGTTCGATAAGACCAAATGTATATGATTTTAATACTATCTTCAACAATTGAAAATGTATATCAATATATGAATTCTTCCCAAAGGACAGTAGGGAAAAGGAAACAAAATCACCACAGATGTATAAAGCATGTATGTATAACTCTACTAGATTAATCAATATTCAGCTATCATAGTAAATGATATCAATATAATTTGCATATTGTGACCTAGTTCGCATTTTTTGTCCCATCTTTAAAGAGAAGAGTTAGCCTACTTCTTTCCCCCCCTTGGCACTTTGATTCTATTCTAGTTTTTACGATAAACCTTGACTAATGCATAGGATTAGCCAACTTGTTTCTCCCACTCAGCACTTCGATTCTACACTAGTTTTTAAGATAGACCTAGACTAATGCATAAGATGTGCATTATACCTCAGTGTGCATAAGTGTCTTTCACCAAAAAAATAAATAAAAGAACCATGAATTATCTTTCTGCATACCTCTGAGATTCTTTATAATCTCACTCAGTATACACACGTTTGTGAGGATTTGATTCAAGTAAATTGTACTCTTTTCATATATTTCCAAATGTTATGTAGTTTCTGGAAAGTTTGGTGTCCAAATAATTTGTATTCTTTTCAATCTTCCTTTTAGTTATTAGTGTAGTTCTTTTTTTATTGGTCCCTGGACTTGGGCAAGTGTTGAATCACATAGATAATTAGCGTTCTTGTTATCTTAATTATTTTGCATACAATCCAGCTTTAAGGCCTCCACACAACACGTGACAATAAAGAAATGAGAGATTGTCAAGGGAGCAATTCACAAAAAAACTTCAACAACAAAAGTGATTGACACATTACTTTGTTCTTGGAGTAATATTTATGAGCAACAGTGTTTCCGTGCCCATTTAGTCTGTGTAGAATATTCAGAAAAAACAAAAATGCCAGGAATTAAGGAATTCTAATTCTTGGAAATAACCTGATTTTTCGAACATCAAGAGTCTTGTGTCAATTTTACAATCGAAACGATAATATACTTGGGATTCATTTGACATCACATAAGGAGAGGAGAAGGAGAAAGGATAAGAGCT
>CAIGRT010167512.1:0-11869 GCA_903798405.1 Fraxinus platypoda | reverse complement strand
AAATAACTAGAGCTTACACTCAAAAAGGAAAAACGAAATAACTAGAGCAGACATGGAGGTTTAGAGCTTGTTTGGGAGAGATTTTAATCCAATTAAAATTGAAAATATAGTCGTTATTGGATTTCACTCGTCTAATAAAAGATAGGACTGACTTTCTTTTGGTAGTAATTGCGAGCATCTCTTCTCTTCTTTTAACGTGTACATTTTACTTACATACAAAAGTTCGTGTCCTTTTTTATATCCGAAGATAAAATAATACCTCAACTATCTTTCGAAGTTCGAACATTCCTTAAACAATCCTCATTATTGCCAATATTATATAAACTTATCTTGCAGGAGTTTTAATAATCCTCATTTTTGCCTTAGGTACTATACAAAACGGAAGTGACATGAATAGTCAAACTGAAAATGACAACATAAATAAATCAAAATACTTAATAAATTCGATTTTCATTTTTCGATATCTATATGAATTAAATATCGAAATGGATTAGTCAATAATTTAGCATTAATTCATTGTAAATGCTTTTAGTGCCACGTATATTAGAGGATTGATTCTTGTTTTATTTTTCAAAGGGATTAGATCATCATTGGACACAAAATTCAAACCATGGATTTGTTTATATTCAACTAATTAATTATTTATGTAAGAAATAATTCTACCATGTTTTAATTTAAGACTTCACTTCGAATTTGAAACTTGTTTGGTGGATCAACGAACAAAAACCAGAAGAGGAACTCGAAGATTTTCCTCGCATCTTTTCATTTTCTTCTCCCATTTTGTTTATGAAACGAGTGTTTTTCTTTTCTTCCTCCCTTTTTGCAATTTTCCTTTTTTAATTTTTTCCTAAATTATTTCCAAACAAAAACTCCGTTGCTGATTACCGTAGTTGAAAGTGGATTACTTTTACCAACGAATAGTTCATTTCTGATTAGCAACGGATGTTATCCATATGTGAAAATCTTTTTTTTAGCAGTGACTTACAGATTTGGAAAATTATTATTGCTGTGAAGAGATTAGAGAACATACAAATAGTCGGCATGAATAAAGCCACCTTTTGGCTATGAGAAAAATCTTATACGAGAACTATATAGTTTGCATGTCTACTTACATTGTACAACACTGCATATAACAATGTGTAAATGTTTAAATTACACTGTTAATAACACGGTATGAAAACGAAAGCAAGTAAACAACACGATTTAGATTTCCGAATTACGCAACGACATACGGGAAAAGAAGAAGGAATTTCAATGTGTTCGTTTCTAAAAAGAGGTTTGCGCTAATACTCTCACTTATTGGACTAATTGACGAAGGCGGAATTTTAGTATTTACGCTAAGGCAACCTTCTCATTGTTAATTACTACAAAATGACATTCTCATTCGAACATCACTCATGCACCGCAATATCCGAATCTAAATACCTTACTATTCAAAAGTCCCTTTTTTTTCTTTTTTTTTTTTTCTAAATAATAAAATATCGTTAATTTCAAGATTTCATTGTACTTAGATTTGGTTCATATCTAACATATCACCCCACCACCCAATAAAAAAAAAATGAAATGAAATGAAATAATAAGCTACCAACATATGTTGATAAATATTCCAAAAATCCAGATTATTCTTGTGAGAAAACAATCACTGATTCTGTGTATCCAACGATCAAAAATACACCATTTGGTGTTCCTTTTAGAGCGTACCGATAATGGGGATCCCCTTTGCCTTCTAATACAAATGCTATTCTGCACAAATCATCATGGGAAATGGACCCCTTCATGTTTGCCACCAAAAGATTTCATTTTTTCAATGGCTTTTTTTTACTTAATTTTTTGAGTAATGGAAAATATAAAGTTAAGGCCACTTTTAGTTTGCTAATTGGAACGGCCCGTGTATTTTTCTTATTTTCTTCTATCTAATCTCTCTATCTCATAGTTCACTTTTCTGATATTCTACTCAAGCTATAGCATCTCTCTCTCTATCTTAATATACCAAATATATCCTAATCGAACTATATAACTCAAGAGTACGTTTGTTTTTAGTAGCACACTTGAATCAAAATCTACAATTTTCTATCCCATTACTCACCTTTTCGCGACGAATTATTTATTCCAACAATTATTTTCCAAAATTTTCAATCAAATTCGGATACAAAATAATGATGTGTATATATACAGAGCAATCACTTTCGAACTTAATATCTAGACGGCACAACACAAGCCATCACCTACGAATTTCCCCAAGTAACAACATAACAACTCATTAAGGGACAAAAGAATTTGAAAAGGATATCTAAATTTAACAATTAAGCCCCGAATTTATTCTTGTCTACTAATAAGATACACAATCATTTAAGTCGACAAAAAAGCAAGTTAACCCTCATTTTGTCTAAGCAATACAACAATTGATCAATACTATTGAACGCTAGGCTGTGGTGCTCGTTTATGCTCTTCCAGCATCTTTAAAACTGAAGTATTCTGAACAATACTTGCGCACAACAGTAATTTGATTGCTCGTGTCATGAAGTGGGAATGCTTTACTAACTACATCAAAATGACAATGCCACCTGTATACATTGGTTGAAATTTGACTTCGTATTGGGTACAAACAGCACCATTTGTTCTACAACTTGCAAAACAAACTCATGTAAGATGTCAAAAAAATCAACACCCTGCTACAGACCAAGTATAAAGCAGAGTCAGGAATTATAACCTCGGATGCATAAACAATCGGACACATAGATTGAATTTTAGAAAATTGAAAGAATGTTGACCTGCGAATAATTTTCTGGAACAAAACCAAGAACATGGAGGCACACAACATAAATAGAAGAACAGGTTAGGATTCGAACCTGACATTGACATTAATCCCTAGCGGAACTTTTTCAGGCGTTCAGGGGGTTTCGTCATTTCTTTCCTTGAATCCTCGAGTTTTTGTCTCAAAATGGCTGCACAATTTTTGAAAAGGATCAACTATCAATAAATATAACATCAAGATAGAAATCAATGATCACAGCACACGAGGATACTTTCATCCTAGATCTAAAGGTAGACTGTTAATGGGTTATCATCGCCTATAGAGAAAATTTCACACTCAAAACACAAATGAATACTTAAAATAAGAAAATTCCACACTGAAGCAAAATTGAATACTTAAAATTAGTACGAAAAGAAAAGCAAAAAAAAAAAAACAAAAGAGCAGGAAGCTTTGAGATACACAATATTGAGACTGTTGCATTGCATATTTAATTAGCAATAGATGTAAGTGTAACTTACTACATAGTAGTTCTATTATGTAACTAAATCTGTATGTAACAGGGCCAACTTCACAATAGTGGCCTACATTATGTAAAATATTTAACTATTTTATGTCTATGTAATTTTTAGTTAACAGCAACCCTTATTATGTAAAATATTTAACCATTTTATGTCCATGCAATTTTTAGTTTTTATTCAATCAAACCAACATAGGTAAAATATCAACTGTTAAGTGGTCGTGAAAATTTGATAGTGGACTAAATCTCCACTTAGGAGTCTGTGCACTTCAAGGATCAAATTCACAAGGGACCAGCAATAGTTTATCCACCATACAGGGAGTAATCGCAAAAGTAGGTTACTAGAATGGATTAGCCAAAACACTTACGAACTGATGAAATCAAAGAAGAGACGGTCAAACTTTTATAATCAAATAGCTAGCATTAGATACGTCAACACTCGCACATTGAGTGTATTTCCAACAGAGGCAGACGATATAGTTATCTCATACAATGGCTGTTACTTCAAATGGAATTATTCATCTTTTACATCCAGACTTTTGCCACTGTATCCCAACCCCTGGCGGAAACAACTTTGACAGCCCACACCCCCCACCCAAACTCAAACTCAAACTCAATCCCAAACCCATCCACATGCACACACCGAGAAACACATAAAGAGCAAGTAGCCAACTCATTTCTACAATTTCGCCACAACCTGACCATCATCTTATTTCTTGGCAACTTCACATGAGCTTTTGACACATCAACAACATAATTCTGTATTTTGGGACTTACCCACTGGCAACAACAAAATACCACCGAACATCCACAAATAGTTTTAAGACATAGCAATTTTCACCAACCATTTTTCTTTCCAATTTAACAAAGGAAAGAGTGACCACGTGCATGACACGTGCCATTTATAGTAGCTTCACATTGGCTGCCAATTTTTTATCGTACCACATGATTATTGGTCCTTTTGGCACCAAAATTTAGTTAGCAGTTGAACACTTGGGCTAAAGGACGAGAAGTGACAGGATTGCCATTTTAATAGCAATGGCATGTATACGGCATCACTTTTTTTGTGGTAAAGATAATTGCAAGGTAAAGCACTGGCTCGTGATCTGCAATTTGTTCATATATTGTTTCGATGGTTAGGTCAACGTGGAGTAGGGCGCTGATGAAATTGGAGTCCGCCTGGAGGGGTGGATTGTGGATGATTGTTCAACAGATGGAGAGATTTGGTTCCAAGACATCATTCCAAGAAAATGACACAGTTCATTCAAGCAGATTTTTCCTTTTTTTTTTTTATCACAGTAGAATGTTTCGTGCTAACCTTGTGTTTTCTATGCTTCTCTGATTCAATACTCTCTTTCAATTTCTCCAAAGCTGGTTCAAAAGAATGATATAGGAATCAGAAAATAAGAGAAAATGCATCACGTGAATAGTATCAATATGTATGCACAATTCTTTTTTTATTTGCATGGAAAAAGTAATATTTTCTGGAATAAGTCAAATTTGAATTACTTGAATTATCAACAGGATGAGTTAAATGATATACAACTTCCAAAAGTCCGTAGATAAAATAATGCACAAATTACCTATAGTATACAGAGAACGAAGTGACTCTATTGATTCAGACGGGATACAATAAACAGGACATGAGTTATTATCAGCCTTCTGCAAAAGCTTTTTGAATCGCTTAACCTAAAATGAATTCAAGCACATGACAAGTGTTACGAGCAATATATGAGGAAAAATTCATCAAATTTCAGAACCATCTTTGTTTGCATATATTTATTTGATTTATGTTAATTAGAGAAACATGCAAATGATATTCAATATTGCTTCAGAATGCACAGTGACAAAACATGTAATTAAAGGAAAACACAAACAATAAGAAAAACAGAATCAGTATTAGTAAAGAGAAAAGACGAAAAGGATGGGAAAGTAGAAGCAACTGAAAAACCAGAACATAAGCAGGAAAGAAAAAGAAATACCTCATCTTTGAGCAACAATGTGAAGCAACGCCCAGTTTGACCAGCTCTCGCAGTTCGACCAGCCCGGTGAATGTATGTTTTGATATATATGGGCATATCATAATTAATTACATTTTTCACCCCTTCAACATCCATTCCACGAGTCATCGCATCAGAGGAAACTAGAATTTGTATTTCTCCGGTTCGGAATGCCCTCAATGTCTTGCTGCAAGACAGATTTCTTGGCAAATTAGAAAGCAATCGTGCACGACTGTATAACCAATAACCATGAATTGATCAAGAACTGGACATTGCAATCATCAATCAGAAATCTCTTTGCAACTGATTAGATTTTAGTGACTAGTTTTCCCTTAAGAATAAATTATGACATTTCACCTAGGAAACCTGTATATGCTTATTATATATCTATATATCACTCAATTGCACAAGTTCACAGCTTGACAATAAATCCTCGTTCTTATCTCCCATAACAAGCAAAGCAAAATACTAGTGTGGGACAGAATAAAAATCTTAAAGTTTCAAAAATCCCATTCATTAACTTTCTATCTAAAACAGACAAGAAAATATACATTACTAAGGATGCAACTTCACACGCACGTAACTAAACTGAAAATTTTTGACATGCAATATAGCCTGTCATCACATGAACAAATCAGAGCTGGTTGTCATTGACTAACGATGAAAGAGATACATGAACATCTATTTTGAATAGTTATTTAATGTGAATAGAAAAAATCAGAAAGCCACTTTCCAGTAGATATATACAAGCATTCCCTTGAGCTTAGTTCATGTTCCCTCCCCAAAAGAATCCTTTCCAAGGATAACATAGGTACAATATTCATACAAACCCAAACCCAAAGCCATAGTACAATGACCTCAAATATTTAGAAGGGGGCCAACGACTCAATTGGAACCAATATCACTAACACAAGGATAGGACTATTTGATATATTCACATGTAGGTTACGGAACCTGTAGCACATATTGCTTATTTTTAGTCAATTTATCTCTGGACTTAACAGATGTGAAGCTAAAAGCAAGTATCATGGTCAGTGTGCATCCCCACATCATTATAATTTCCTTTTATTCCCGTTATAGCATCACTCTCGGCGGAGGTGGCCGGTATATTATTTGTTTCAGAGCATCTGATTTTAGTTGTACTTACCCACCACAAGCAAATATGTATGTGTGTGCACGCGTGTGGAGGGAGAGAGAGAGAGACTGAGATGAATCAAATTTAACTCATGCCAACCCACCTTTATCCCTCCATCTCCCTCTCGAGTTCCATGTATGGAAGACATTTAGAATGAACAGAAAATAATTTATTTTAATAAACAATGTAAGTGGGTTTCGACTACCTTCTTATGGTCTGACGTTGAAGACGTGAGTATTCTTTGATCTTGATTTGCCGATCACCAAAGAAATTCAGTAAGGTGCACAGCCTATGAGTTGACTCTACAGATGAAGTGAAAACAATACACTTCTCCCCTTGCAAAATTTCCAATAGGACAAGTAGATAAAGTGGTTTAAGCTTTGGTTCACATATCTGCACTCAATTGAAGGAATTCATCAACATAAACATCAAGACAAATGTTGCTACTTGACCAGTCAGAATTGCAGCCAAAGATAATATTTTAAAAAGCAACATACTTGAAACAAAAGACATGGAACAAGTCCAAAAAATTTATGAATCAAGTTTTTGCATCTCTTCAGTTGTTCACCTCTTGAATTTTAGAATGTACTGAATTTCATATATATCAAATCACACAAGTTATTTTTCAACTTAAAAAATAAAACAAAATTTTCTTTTTGATAAGGAAAACAAAAATAAAACAATAAAAGTTGTAATGAAATAAAAAAGTACTTGTTTTCAGCATATACTATAACCACAATATTTGAAGCAAATAAACATATTTGAAATGAATAAAAGCGTAAAGTAAAAGCATGTGGTAATAGAATACTTTAAGAAAGAGCATGGTTGCACATGTGAAAGACTTGTGTTTTGCCACTAGAATTAGATATCCATACCACTTTGAGGGATTTTAATTGTTCAGGGAGCTGGTAACGCCTTGGTCCAGTAGTCAAGAACAAAGGATGGTGAAGATCAAGCTGCGCCAGCTTGCTTGGATCCTGGGTTAATGTGGCTGATAAAACCATCTTCATAAGCCTCGGGTAAGGCTTAGCCTTAAACCCCCGTTCCTCACCACTGCATCAATTCCAAATAGATTCAACTAATAATGTTAGTGTCAACTAGAAAATGCTTCAAAATCCTTGAAAGAACAGACAAGGAGATTTTAAACATATTGAAACCCCAAAAGTCACACCAAGTGCAATAACAAAAAGCAAGAGAATGCATTTGACAGAAATCAAATAAGATACAAATAATTATCAAGACTTCTAATGCCTACAATGTAGTGCACACTTCTATTTTCTCCTACCATTTGTCATACATTTATTACGATGTCAGACTAGACTGAACAGAGTTATTATATACAATTAAAGTGTAACATGCACCACCAAAAAAAAAAAACAATAAGGATACAATCCAATGATTATAAATATATTATACCAAACATATCAAGTGTTTAGACTTTTCATGAAATTAAACCAGCATGTTGTTAACAAAGGGAGAATCAAGAGAAGAACTCACAATCTCCTAATTGTCTTCAGGGACCCAAAAGTAGGAGACAAAATGCTGCTTGCATCCGGATACAGACTTTGATTATGAGCGTGTGCCAATTGAAGAACAGTAGGCAGCCACGATTGATAAGCCTCCCTAAGTAACCGATCTGTTTCGTCAACCACCTAAATATTTATCTCGTCAGTCATATGGGTTACTAACCAACATTTTGCCCAAGTGGGCACACACACACACACAGAGTGAAGACCTACATGTAAATGTTCAGGGGCCTCAACAAATATAGCATTTTTTAGTTTTCATTATCACCATTCAAACTACTGGCCACATTACGCTTATAAATAACTTCCAATTTATTCAGGCAAAAGAAGAGTCATTCTATCCACCAAAATGACTCCGATAGAGAGAAATAATTGACAAGCAGAAGATGATACTTCCAACGACAACACAGAAAAGTAGGTTCAAAGAACTTGGAATGCTTGGCCAAATACTTGGAAACACAATGTTAGAAGTCGATAATATATACATGCAACAGAAATGAGAGATCACAAATTAAAGTTAATGCAAAAGAGATTTAAAAGAAATTTTGATCAAAAAAGGGGTCGAGGGCTTCAATTGTATATGAGTTTATAGATAAATGAAACAAAAATTTAAGAGCATATGAAGAATATAGCTCCACTAGTAAAGTCAATCTCTTGCTTACAAGATAACAAAGATGATCAAGCGTAAAACCCTTCGTATTGAAAATATGGTCCATCAGCCTTCCTGGTGTTGCTACCAGTATGTCAACTGAACTTCTTAAGCCCAACGAGAAATCTTCAGAGTCAAAACAGATAACAGCCTCTGGAGTAGGTTTCTTGATGAGCTCTGAAATTTCATCCGCAATTGAAGACTGACCAACAGCCAAACCCACAGACAAGCCCACTGCAGGAGCTAGGGAAGCAAAGACTTCCTTGACCTAAAAAGAACAACATCAAAGCTAATGTGATTTAGTGCTCTTCAATATTTAACGAGAAAGTCTACTATAAAAAAGATTAGAATTACAAGAAAGCACAGACAGAAGTATAATCTGAAAAACAATCTAATGATAGATTATATCCCAGAACAATAATTGAAATAACAAGCCATAAATGTGCAGTGAATTTATAGAGATGAATATATAACCTGCATAGCCAAGTCACGAGTGGGCAACACCACCAAAGCACGGAGACATTTTATTGCGCGAGTTGACAACGTCTGCACAATTGGTAAAGCATAAGCAAGAGTTTTCCCACTCCCTGTAGGTGAATTTATACAAATATCACGTTCAAAAGAACCAGGTCCAATTGTCTCTTGCCAGGCTGCAACTTGCACGGGAAATAGTGAAGTGATACCCATGTTACATAATGCAGCCTCTAACCTGAAAATGAATACGATTAAATAAGGAAAGCGAGGAGGGTAATAGGGGAAGAAAGAGAAATCGGATCATAGAAGAATAAGTAACAAATCATTCAACTAATCTAACCACAGTGTAATACGTTGTGATGGTATTAATACATCCATAATTTAATCCAAACCCCCTTCTTATGCTGCCAGAAATTTCCACTCAGCACAACAAACAAGAAAATATACAGAAAACAAAATAAATACATTGTCCAGCTGCAAATTGCAATAGTATCGTCGTTGAGCATATATAACCTGGGGTCCAGAAATGGGAGGAAATTAAGCGGACATTCTTCATAGAAGCTACTATCAACTGGATTTCTCATCCATGGCAACACCGGCACACTTGTCTTCTTTTGCTCTGTATCCACCTCCATTACTTCAATCCAAATCCCTTTAAACCATTAAAGATCAAGCCGTTATTTCTTCAACTATTTAGTTACCAACAGTAACATATGCGTGCAAAGCCATGCATATATGATGGTAAACTATCATAAATAACTACAAAGATCTCAACTTAATGTGACCAAACTTGTAATCTGGTTGAACTTTTCGAATTCATTAAAAAGCAAACAAATTTGCTCAATTCCACTAATGTTGTAGAACGTATAAAAAGGCAAATACATAAATAGATAAAGCAAATAAATCAAAATGAAAAGCTTCAAAATAATGTCTAAAAATAATTGCAGTTTGCGTTGTATATGTACCGAATACAAACTAAACAACGATCAAAAGAACCAAATAATAAAGTGCAATTAATCAATAAAGTTAGGATTTGAAATTTTAATACCTGAGCTGCATAGAAGAATTCGAATTTCTGGCTGTTCTTGCATTTCTTTGCCTATTGCATATGGTTAATTCTGGGTCTAATAATTTGGGCAAACTGGTTTACTGTTTTAGATGGATTACATTATTTTTAGATGGACTGAAATAGATTTCGCCTACTAATTTCAATATCAATAAATAAAGGAAAGATTAAGCCCATGTTTAGCCCACGTTAAATTTTAATTCATTTTTCTCTCTCCTCTCATCAACCACNTTTTTTTTTTTTATAACCGCGGATGTCCGGGCCAGTTTGCCTGTACTTCGACTAATCCCACAAGGCCCTGAAATTTACGGTCGGGTACTCACCTCAGTGGCCTTGATGAGATTCGAACTGGTGACCACACATTTTCTTAATACAATAATATTACGTATAAACCCAAAAATTCTCCTTACTTTTTTAATCATACATTCTTCAAAAAAACACTATTCCAAAATCAATTTTTTTTTTCAAATAATGAAGTTCAAACAAGGGCTGAGTATGACCTATTTCAAAACTAGAGGGTGTCCTCAATTGAGACTATGATGGATTTTAAAAATAATTCTAAATATAAGCGTTCTCAATTGAGATTTTAATGTATTTTAATGAAATCCATTAAAATTTAGGTGTCCCCAATTGAGATTTTCAATGAAATCTCTTAAAATTTAGTAAATTTATAAGATTTAATAAAGAGATTTTAAAAGATTTAGATGGATTTTAAGTTTAAAAAATATATATAACCAATTTTTTTGAAATTTCATCATATTTAATGAGATTCTTATGAAATTTGTGAAAATTTATTCAAATTCATGCAATTCATTAGGATTTATAATCTTTTAAAATCCAACAAAATCTTAGTTGAGGATAATCCCGTAAGAAACAAGGTTTCAAACTTTAAGAATCAGATTTTTTTTAAAATTTAATTTATAAAATAATTAATTAAGCATATATTTCATTAAGTAAATATATTAAAGTCACAATTCTATACAATTTGATCACAAATTATCGAATTAATTAGTCACAAATTATTTCTTGGTCACAATAAAAAAATTTATAGGTCACAAATTATTTCACGATCACAAATTAAAAATTTTATAGGTCACATATTATTCATTGGTCACAAGTTGCAAATTTTAAAAGTTGCAATTTATTTCAGTCACAAATTATCAAATTATTCGTCACAACTTAAAAAATTTCAGGTTATACGTTATTTATTGGTCACAAATTATCTATTTCATCGATCACATATTAACCAATTTATTAGACATAATCAATCAAATAATTTACGACCACCATCTCTGGCAGCACCATCGCTAGTACGCCATCGCCAAAACCACCACCACCACCTTATGAAAATCGACAGCACCACCACCATCTCCACCATTCAAACAAACTAACACCAATCACCAAAAACCACCACTACTTCACATAATCATCGTCCCACTGCATAATCGTCGTCAAACAACCACTGCATAATCAACGTCAAACTCCGCATAATTGCCATCAACCACTGCATATCGCACAATGGTCTAAAGCCAGTTTTCCCCCCAAACTCCCATCATAGCCGCTGCTGTAGATGGTAGCCAGATCCCGTCATTCTCGGCCAGATTGCCACTGTTACAGATCACCACCAGATCACGGCCAAACTCCAATTACCTTCACTACCCAACCGGGATCGTCACCACGACCGAAGCTAACACCACCACCTAAGGCTGTGCCAATTCTATCTCCATTAGGGGTGTAAGCGGTCCGA
>CAIGRT010167491.1:2500-15071 GCA_903798405.1 Fraxinus platypoda | reverse complement strand
CAAAATTTTCTGTCATATTTTCTTTAAAACACGTTAATATTTTTTGAGAAGCATTTAATTGCTCTTGATATCCAATTTTACTAAATTCATTTTCAGATTCAATTTCTTTTTTATCTTTTATAATTTTCTTAATCTTATATGGTCCTCTTTTAGTTATAGGTTTTTAATAATTTTTATTAGTCATTTTTGTGATAATCAAAGACTTGATTGTATTTTTCCTATATGATAGTGGTTTTGGATGCAATTATAATTTTTAGGGGTATTTTAGGTAGTTTCATATGTTTGATATAGTCAAAGGTTAGTTTGGAAATATGGCNTTTCTTTTTTATCTTTTATAATTTTCTTAATCTTATATGGTCCTCTTTTAGTTATAGGTTTTTAATAATTTTTATTAGTCATTTTTGTGATAATCAAAGACTTGATTGTATTTTTCCTATATGATAGTGGTTTTGGATGCAATTATAATTTTTAGGGGTATTTTAGGTAGTTTCATATGTTTGATATAGTCAAAGGTTAGTTTGGAAATATGGCTTTTTATTTAGGTTATTTGCAGAGACATTTCTCCTGGTCCCCATGCCTCCATGCTAATTTGCCTCTAATGACGGGGGTACTTTGCTTTAATATTTTTTTTCCTCTTTTGCCATTTTCTTTTCTGATTTTTCGATTGGTTCTTTGCAACTAAGTTTCACGATTGATATGTATTGACTTTAAATCATAGTGATGAGACTCGATCCGATAATTGATCTAGTCAAGATACGAGGTCATCAGGTCATATGGGTTTGTTTGAAAAATATTGTAAAATATTTTAAAGATTAAAAATTTCTTTTTGAGATGAAACTAAAATTTTGTATTGGTACTATAAAATAAAATTAATTGTTTTTACCAATTATAATTTTATGACGGGAGATTATTGGCATTAAAAATTGTATTTGTTAGAATAATGTTAACTACTTTTCATTTTGTATAATATAGTTTCTAATAAATTTATGTTGACCACTTTTGAATGTACTTCATTATCATCCAAAAATTTGTATAAAAATTTATTTTTTCAAAACTCATTTTTAATCACACGTTCTCCAATAAAATAATAATATACGTTAATCGGAAAAAATTCTTAATTTTTAACCACACATTCTCTAAAAATCACTATTCAAAATCACATTTTTTTCCTCTCAAAATGGGCTCAAACAAGGGCTAAAAGATTAAATTATCCTAGCAAACAATTATTTCTATATGCTCTTTAATAAATTTATAAATAATCTTTTTGTAATTAAAAAAGCTAGTCACATGTGATTGCTTGCACAAAAACAATAATATAAGATTCACTTGTTTTAAATAAAATTTTGAAGACCCACTTGCTACTTAAAGCGAATATTTTCGTAAAGGCGAACGCTCCCTTTGAAAAGTGAAGAATAGCATTTTATTCAAGTTGTGTAGTTCTTTTGGTGTTCAATAATTCAAGATTATAAATCTAGAGCCGCCCACGACAAACCTTGGTGAATCTTTAAAGTTGTGGTTTTGACTTTTGTGAATTAGATGGAGGCATGTGATAGCAGAGCAAAGGGTAAATTGAAAAAGGACATATCAAACAGCCACTTGTGATTAGTGTTGCCCAGGATTCTCAAGATCCCACCTCCACAATTTACGGCTTTAATTGTCAGCATACACGAACACTCCCGAGAAACAAGCTTTGGTACAATATTCAATGATCATTCCTGATCTTCCGCCGTTAATGAATAGGATAAAAATTTCACACCGCTGACAAGAAAACTTATTCACTGAGATTTTCTGAAGTGATCGTAAATTCAAATAATCATAACTAAAGTTCTTTTACTACGTCAATAATAAGAAGTTATTGTACCCACTGAGAACATGAAATCAATTCTAATGCAATGAATTAAAAAGGACGTGGACTTGCTACATATAGTGCCAATGATAAAAAAGTTAAATGTTTCTCACAAACGTTAATTTAATCACAATGCACAAGGCCAAATGGAAATGATAACATAATGCATAGGTCAATCGGATCAATTAGACAAGCACTTTCGTCAACACGACAATAGAACACTTCGGCCCGAGCACTATCCTTCAATTCTACCATTCTAAAAGGAACATCTCAGTCATGGAGCTAAGGCTATGGCCATACCTTAAGCCAATGGGAACGTAGTTTTTTATTAAAAATCCAAGTTCTGAGCAGCACTTCCTACTAGTCGTATAGGAAAAATTAACCAATTTGGGCTACCGAACAAGCTCCGGGAAGGAGGGCTCAAAATATATTCTATCTTCTTTTATAGAAAGTGGTTACATTCCTTTTACTCGTATAATCATGAGAATATTTGAATTTCATATATATTGGCAAAATGGTGATCCAATTATCCAAATCCCTGCCAACTTTTGAGGAATAGTTCAATTCTCTTGGTTGGTAATCATCAGTAGCTTATGTAACAAGGCTGATGTGAGGTCAATTCCAACTTGATATACAACTCCACAGAAAATGTCATTGATTTGTAGCATCATAGTTATATTTCATATTTTGTGGAAAATCGCAAGGAAAAAGTAGGAGTTATAGCTCATTTGACACGAGCCAACATAATTGCACCTGCTGTTACTTTTTTGCTTGCCTGCTACCATTAAATAATCGTCTAAAGTGGCCCCCAAATGGACTGCTGTGGCTATTTGCGGTTCAGTTGCCTCCAGCATTTCTTCATCAATACATTAGAGCGCTTCAAAATTTATAGACAGTTGAGCAGAGGACAAAGGCAGAACATGTGGTTTATGTAAATGAAACATGCAGTTGTCCGTCAAGTCTCAAGCCTCAAGAATTTAATCGAAAGCACACAGCAACAGACACTCTGTTGTGTTTTTGTCTCAAGAAATGATGATCATTGTAAGTCTGTGGAAACGAGGTTACTGCTACATTGTCCATTGAAGAAAAATGCATTCCATCATCATTGAACAATGTGGCAGAGACCTCACTGCTACATGGATTGATGATGATCATCACTTAACATGAATATCAAAATTCAGGTCTGAAATACTAGGTTTTAAGCAAAGTTAGCTAAATACTTGTATCTTACCAATCTTTTGAGAAACATTCATGGTATATGCAGTTATTAGATACTTAAAACGTTGACAACCCCACAGATATATAATGAACAGCAAGACAACATTCAAATGAGCAGCTTTCCAATAGAGTACTAATTTTGTTTTTCGATTTCCAACTTCCCGTCACAATATAACAAGAATTAACACGTTAGCTCCACTAGTCAATCTACTTGCCCTCTCTTTCATTACCATATCGGAAGTGAAACAGTTGATATGTTAGATCTGCATATTATCTCTGTGTCCGATACCCTCAAATTGTCTTGCTGCTCAAAGATTTAATCTTAAAACTTCAATCACTTTCAAGGTAAGTAAGCATAAGAAATAAAAAGAAACAATACTCTGGAAGAAAAGAACGTTAGTGGAGATGCTGGAGACATTAGCTTAGCATTTTGGTACCATTTATGGATGGTTCGACAGTGAGCAAGTTCAACTCCCTTGTCCGTCCTGGTGCCCCACCTTTAATTGCAGATAAATCCAGCAAAAACCTTACATGATAGACTTGAGAAGTTAGAATATAAAAAGCCAGAAACTATTAAATGTCCAGCTGCATATAACATACATGTTTCTATACGAGTTTTCTTCTGAATTTCCACAGTTTATGAGGATCTTCTGATCAATTTTCGAAACTGTATGCTCCAGATGTATTTCAACCGATTCTGGCACTGAATAATAAAGCTCCAAAAAAGATCAATTTTAAGATGCACCAATATTATACTAGGAATTAAAAGAGGTCAATAAGATGAAACCATAGATTGATTGAGTCACTTACATAATTTGTGTGGGGTCTCAGCACCCTCACTAAGGCCCAATAATTTCTAGAACACATTAAAAAAATATATTCTCAGATGTCACTCTTTTTTGGTTCTTCGCAGATAAAACTGTAGAAGATGCCATTAAGATGAGATATATGATGTGTAAGGAGCGAAGTGAGAATCACCTTAAGATTCTTGTAACAAGTCTCAAGGTCATCATTCACCAAGATACAATCAAAGTGGCCTGGTGAGTTTCCTTGTTCAATCTCCGCCCTAGCATTTTTTAGCCGCTTTTGGATCTGTTCTTCTGTCTCTGTCCCCCTGATCCCAGAATTGGAGAACTTTCATGAACAAAAATATCATGCAAGGGGAGAAAATCTTTGGTACACAGGATTAGACAATACAGTACAATCTCTTCTTAATTAATTCTATTCAAGAATAACGCACCTTGCACGCAGGCGCCTCTCAAGATCTTCAAATGAGGGAGGACTAATAAATATAAAAATGGCTTCAAGAGAACTACCCCTCACCGACCTCGCTCCTTGAACATCAATGTCGAGGATGCATCTCTACATTTCATAACACGAAACACCCTTAAGTTCATAAGATAGAGAAACAATATAAAATGGATAACACTTGCGTCAATGTTACAGTATAAACTGACAATTCAATAGGAAAAAGTCTTCTCCCTCTCTCTTATTTTGGTAATGTTCAGAAGAGCTATACACACTGCACAAAACGGATCCTTTTCAAGGGAGCAAAACATATACCTTTCCTTTATCCGTGACTGCCTCAACAGCTTCTATACTGGTTCCATAGAGATTTCCATGAACGGATGCAAACTCAAGGAACTTTCCATCCTTTATATCTTTCTCCATGACAATATGTTCAGTGAAATGGTAATGCACCCCATTCTGCTCTTTGCTCCTTGGAGCACGGGTTGTGTGGCTTACTGAAAATCCAAACATTGATGGAAATTCTTCCATCAGTTTAGAAATTAGGGTACCCTTACCAACTCCAGAAGGACCGCTAATTACAATGGGTATTTCAGCTTCACCAATAACTCCTCTACTCCAAGCAACCACATCAGTCTCAAATCTCTTCTTCTGTTCTCTAACAAATGCAGTATTGACCTGCAGAGATTCCTGGTTTAAAGACTGGAACAAAACTGACAATAATAATATAAGATCATGGAATTAGGTATTTATCAGGCTTAAAATTCAAGAACATCTGGTTTTCATTCATGTTTTGTCAAGGTCCGCAGAGAGAAAAATATGGAATATTTCACTTCGTCATAGAATTGAGTCGTCGTAAGTTTTTAAGTCATCAATGAAATACAGAATAATTGTGCTTTTATCCATTTTTAAAGAGCGAGACAAGAGGTACCAACCTCGAGAAACCAAAAGCAATCATCAGAAGTGGAATTTCCCTTAATAACCAAAATCTTGTCTTCATCCAAAAGAACAGCTGTATGGCCCTTTGATGACTTGGGTTTTGTTCCCAACACAATAGGGATCACCCTGAAATTTTTATTGAGAAGTATTTATCGAAATTTCAATCACACCACCTCTGGACTAATAATAATTTATATAAATTAGAGTCCATATCAAAAACTCACCATTCATCAGTATATTTATCATAAATTCGAACTTCAATGTTCGAAGTTGATTCATTTTCCATCCCAGCAATGACATACTGAATCAAAGTAGAGAGGCAAAAGACTCACTTGTAACCAAGAATTTTCCATTGTGTGCAAAAAAAATAAAAAATCATCAGAGAACATCTATTCAATATGTATATTTATCATACCGTTTTATTGTGGCCAATGTTAATAGCCGTTTCATGGCCTTTCAATTTTAAATGAAACCCATTTGTTAAATCTTTCTGAAGATCATCTACTAAGAAAGCTGGAGCTCCCCCCTGATTACAACACGACAAAGGTACAGATGGATCACAGAAAACATCAGCTATTTATAAAAGCTCTCTTTTTTTCTTTCTCTATTTTGTGGACAATTAAAACTAGAAAAATAAAAAATATATATACTCACCATTGATACAGGCGATTCTCCAAATGAAATTGAATCTGATAAAAAAGAAATTACCGAGGGAAGAGATCAGAACAAAAATCAGATTTCAGGATCTTAAAGTACATATAAAAATTCAACTCCAACAGAAAATCCAGAAATAGGTTAAAACATTTTGAGCCCAAAAATTTACCTTAAGCAAACAAAAAACAAATATTTCATTAAATGCACGATCTGGTATAACATTAGCTTAGACATAAAAAAAATAAAAATAAAAATAAAAAAATCAAGATGCTATACTCATTCTCCTTTCAATAAATTTATTAAGCCCATTGATTTTAATACTTTTAATAATTAAACAATTTAGAAACGAAAACAAGGCATCTCCATTTACGGAGCTTAGAAAAATGATTGTTAAACAACTCTTGAAAACCAAAAAACCGCAAAAAATAAATCACCTGAATCTAGCTAATACTAGGAGATGGAACCATTGATCAAGGTAAAATAATGACAATACCTGTCAAATAACAATTTACGCTAATTCAAGCGACTTTACTTTCTTGTGTTGACAGAAAAGAGTCAATAGAAAACCAACTCAGACGCAAAAAAAAAATTCAAAGAAGAACAAACTTAAGGTTGAAAAAATCAGAAATTTCGAAGAAGAAGAATTTGCAAGAATCTTTGAGCGGTGCTTTCATATTTGTAGCGCGAGAGAGAAAATGAATGGAAAGGGGACAAGGAAAGAGGTGGGAGAGGTGGCTTTTTGGTCGCATTCAGTTCACAAAACCTAGAATTTCAAGTCCATGTCGGTATGGTTAATTCCAGATTATGTACTGGTTAAATTTTGCTGAAAATAGAAATTATTATGATATGTATGTATGATGTTAAAAGTAGGAAAAATTATGCCCATAGTTTTGATTGTTTTAAAACCTTTTTTTTTTGCTATAATAACATTTTTCATTGCATATTCACACAATAAAATATTTTAAACGTAATTTCAAAAAAATCATATCTTAAAAATACTATTCAATTTTTTTTTTTTTTGAATAATGGGTTACCAAAAAGAGACTACGAGCCTCTTTGAGCTCCAATAAAATGTTAAAAATGCATTTTGAAATAATAAATTGATAAAAAGTATATTGTTAAAAAATAAGAAAAAAATTTAGGTTTAGGTGTAATATTATTTTGTTGAAATGTCTAGTTAAAAAATAAAAGAGAGAAAAATGTATTTAAAAAAAAAAAATTGAAATCAAACAAGGGCTATATATTCACATACAAATTTCTTACATATAATTAAAATCAATTTTAAAAAATAAGGATTAAATAAAACTACTTTATGAAATATATATATTTATAATAATTTTGAATAAAAATAAATTTTAAAAAATAGGATCAAATAGAAACTATACATTAAAGAGGAAAAATCTCTCTTACGTAATAATTTATCTACAGAGTTGTTAAATCGGAAATCTCAAGAGAGTTATCAAAAAGGGATCTTGAAATGTTAAATTCGTGATGAGCCATGATAATGATTTATTAATATATAATATGTTATAAATTAGAGAGAAAAGTGAATAAAGTGAAGAAGTCAATAAGTTTATGTATATTTTTTCTTCAAAAAAAATAAAAGTTCATGTATATTTTATTGAGAACAAATGTCTCGTATTTATGTGGTTCAAATCAAAGTAGAATACACTTTTATGGACTAGATAAAACTTATGTATGTATCATGATAAGACTGCATAATCATCAATAATTATTTTATAGTTTTACAATATTTTCCCTTTGATGATTATTTGAACAATAACTGTCCCGTTAAAAAAATTGCTTGATAAAAATCTAGTGGGAAAAAATCAAATAAAGGATAAAAGAGTACAGTTAATTGTTAATATTTTGGAGTATAAACAAAATGTTGCCTCATTAAAACCTAGTAGGACAAAATCTAGACTAAGAAAAAAGAGTACAGTCACTCTCCCTAATGTTAATCACCGAATATCTTGAATCGACGCATTCCAATCTTGTGTACCAATTTTTTAAATATAGATATGGGCGATGCTTTTGTAAATAAATCAATCACATTATCACTTGAACAAAATTGTTGAACATCGATGTCGCTATTTTTCTGAAACTCATATGTATAGAAGAATTTTGGAGAAATATGTTTCGTCATATCCCCTTTGGTATAGCCTTCTTTAAGTTGTGCAATACACGTTGTATTATTTTCTTACAGAATTGTTGGACTATTTTTTGTTGAAATTAATCTGCAAAATATTTGGATATGATGAGTCATATTCATCAATCATACATATTCTCGACTTGTTTCATGGATTGTAATGATTTCAGAATGACTGGAAAATGTTGATATCAAGATTTGCTTCAAATATCTCTATGATATAACTGTTTCTTTTCGTGTAAACATATATCTTATTTGTAATTTAACTTTATATGGATAAGAAAAATAACCTGAAATTGCATATCTCACTAAAGAAGATCCCAAACTTTGTGAATAAAATAATTTCAAATCAATAGTATCTTTTAGGTAATAAAAAAATGTGTTTAACACCATTCCAATATTTTTGAATTTGTGTAGGGCTATATCTTGTAAGGACATTTACAGAAAAAGTTATATCTGGTTGAGTACAATTTGAAAGATAGGTTAATGTTTCAATTACACTAAAATATGGTACTTTAGGACCAAAATATTTTCTCCATTTTCAAGTAGATGAAATAGATCTTTTTTTATATCAAGTGATCGAACAATCATAAGTAATGTCAATGAGTATACTTTAACCATATAAAAAAAATTTAAGACTTTTTGTATATGAAGATTGATTAACAAATAATCATTTTGAAGAAAATGTTCAATCTGTAACCCAAGATAAAATTAGATTTTTCCTAAATCTTTCATCTCAAATTCATTTTTTCAAATAATCTGTAGTTTTGTTGAGTTCTTCACGAGTTTCAATTGAATTCAAATCATTAAATCATCAACATAAATTGTCATAATTACAAATCCAATATTTGTTTTTTTATAAAAACACATGGACATATATCGTTATTTTTATAATCCTTCTTCAACAAATATTCGATAAGTCGATTATACCACATATGTTTGGATTGTTTCAATCCATATAATGATTTTTGTAATTTAAATTAAGAACAAAGTTCTTGAGCATGCATCATTTATTTCTTGCACTTTAAGTCGTTTGAAAACTTTTATATATGTGTGTCACTGTCAATTGAACCATAAAGATAGGCAGTTACTACATCTATAAGGCGCATATCGAGTCTTTGTAACACCATCAAAGAATTTAAAAGTGATGGTTTCTATCACGGGATAATATGTTTCCTTATAATCGATTCTTGATTTTTGTAAAAAATCTTAAACTACAAGTCAGGTTTTGTATTTTATAATTTCATTATTTTAATTTGGGAAAATTGCAGCCACGGTAACAAATATTTCACTTTTTTGCAGAGTTTGCTCAAACATTTGTTTTGTGCCACGCACGGTATCAAACATTTAAACAATTCGCACAGGAGGTCCGCATGGACGGTTTCTGTCCAATTGACGGTTAGTTGACCAAAAACTTCAAAATTGACCAATTGTTGACTAATTTTTAAAGGGCAAAATGGTAACTTTCCCTTTTTCATATATATATAAAAAACTAAAATCAATAGTTAAATCAAAAACCAAAATTAAAATAAAAGAATAAAATAAAATAAAATAAAAACCATACTACTGTTCATCTTTTTCCCCACCCCCTTCCCCCCACACCCACCCTAATCATCCTCCTCCTCTCCACACGAACCCTTCTATAGAATCCATTCTTCTCCAAATATAAAAAACAAATAAATAAAACTCCATTAGGGTTTTCCATTTCCCGATTTTTCTGAAAACCCCAAATCATGCCTAGAGAATTGTGTTAGATACATACCAGTAGAACCTCTAAACTTCATTTTCCATTCATTATTAGGGTTTTTCTTCCTTCTGTATTGACACGAGGGCACGAAAGAAGTAATTTCAACCGTCAGATCGATCGTCAGCCTGGAATTTTCCAACATGGACATCATCTGAGCCCTCCACATGGCCAATAACGGCCATATAGCTGCAATTAACATTATTTTTGATAGTCCGATGCTGTTCAAGAAACCTGAATTCCTTAAAAAAAAACTGGGCTCTCCAACGACAATTTGAATCCCAAGCCCCCACCTGTTGAGACGAATTTAGAATTCAATGCTAAAAGGGGGTAGTGGTGGGGAGTGAGTGGTGGTTTGTGGGAACTGCTGAGGTGGCGGGGCTGTCAACATGTAAATGAAGGAGCTTAAATCCTGGTGATGAGGTGAATTTCACATTGGGGTGGGTGTGGGGGGTGGGGGTGGGGGTGAGGAAGAAGATGAACAGTAGTGTGGTTTTTTTTTATAAATATTATTCTTTTATTTTAATTTTGGTTTTTTATTTAATTATTTGATTTTAGTTTTTTTTTATATATGAAAAAGGGAAAGTTACTATTTTGCCTTTCAAAAATTAGTCAACAATTGGTCAATTTTGACTTTTTTGGTCAACTAACAGTCAGTTGGACGGAAACCGTCCATGCGGACCTCCAGTGCGAATTGTTTAAAAGTTTGATACCGTGGATGACACAAAATAAAGGTTTGAGCAAAGTTTGCAAAAAAGTGAAAGGTTTGGTACCGTGGCTGCAATTTTCCCTTTTAATTTTTCTTCCTTAACAAAATTCACTTGTATCCTACAGAGATTACATTTTCAGGTGTGCGAACTATAAGTCAAAACATTTTCGTTTCTCTAAAAAAACCAACTCCGCTTATATGACTTCATTCTATATTGGCCAATCATTTATATGTTAACAATCTTTAATAGACCGCGGTTCAAAATCCTCATTTTTCATAATTTCAAGAGCCATATTAAAAACAAAAATATTTTCTATAATAATATTATTTCGTTCCAATAGTTTATGAAAAAAAAAAACAAATAATTTAGTGAAATCTTATTATTTTCGGACACTTGTGGATCTGTAGAAACTATATTTTCAATATTTGTTTTATCAGTCTCCTAATATTATTTCTTTCAAAGCTTTTTGTTGGTTTTTCTTTTGTATTTTTCGTTTTCTAGTCACAGAATCTTTTGAACAATTGCTTGACCACGCTTCTAGCGTATTTGAGATTCATTTGCTACAACAAATCCTACAGNCAGGAACCATATTTTCAATATTTGATTGATCAATGTTCTCTAATGTTACTTCCTCTGAAGTTTTTAGTTGGTTTTTCTCTTGTACTTTTCTTTTTCGAGGTACAGAGTCTTTTGAACCAACTGGTCGACCACGCTTCTGGCGTATTTGAGATTCATTTGCTACAACAAATCCTACAGAAATATCATTTTTTGTTAGAATATTTTCCACTGATATATATGACTTTTTCACTTTTTGTATCAACAAATACATCAGGTAATTGATTTACAGCTCTTTGTAAGTGAATGCTTTTTTAACCTCTTGCTCACATGGATTGTTGTGAAGATCAAAATGAGATAGAGCTATTTCATTCCAAACAAATTTATCTTATTTTTCAAGATGTAGTTTTGCCCATCCCAAACTTGTAAAGTCATTTCATTAAAATTACAATATGCAAAATATGCAGTAAAACAATTATCTATTAAAAGTTCAAGATACCTAATAATATATGATAAATCAAAGCTAACATAAATCTCAAGTCTTCGTTGGGACCCATTTCAGTACATTATGGGTTGAAATGGGGATTTGGATAGTACAATCGAAAATCCGTAAGTGAAAAGTTTTAGGTTCATACAAATTGTAAAAGTAAATATTGATAATAAATTGTTGGTCTTATACGAATCAATAATGCATCATGTAATATGGCGGACACCAAATCGAAATTGAGAGTTTTGTTTTCATAAGTAATGGTCTAGCAATAAATTGTAGAAATTTGATAAACAATTCCACTAAACTTTTTTGTGTATGGATATGTACAACCGAATGTTCACTAACAATCACAATTGACATGCAGTAATTATCGAATGCTTGAGATCTAAATTCACCAGCATTATTAAGACAAACTGTCTTGATTAAGTAATCAGGAAATTGAGTTTGTAATTTTATAATTTGGACAAGTAATCTAGTAAAAGATATATTCCTAGTGAAAAGTAGGTGGACATGTGACCATCTAGAAGAAAAATCAATTAAATCATAAAATAACAAAATAGTCCATATGGTGGATGTATTTACCCACATACATCTTCATGAATTCTTTTAAAAAAAGTTGAAGATTGAACATTAACTTTTGTAATATGATGACTAACTTGCCTTGCAAATAAGCAGCACATGGATAATTATTAGTTAAAAGAATCTTCTAATTCTTTAGAGGATGTCCGTGTAAGTTTTTTATTATTCAGTTCATCATTATTACTCTTGAATGACTAGTCGATCATGCCAAATTATAAAATCTTTAGGATCAATGACCTTCAATTTCATAATAATGTTTGATTCAATCATTTTTATAAATATATAATACGTGTCAGATGAGAGTGCATGTAATTTTTCTTTTATTTGTTTCTGGTCAGATACAAAATAAGCTATGCAAAAAGATATTCAATACTATTTTCTTGATTGTTTCTATGTGATATCCATTGCGACGAATATCTTTCAAACTAAGCAAATTTCT
>CAIGRT010167487.1:0-19420 GCA_903798405.1 Fraxinus platypoda | reverse complement strand
TCTTTCACATCAAGTGGGGTCCATGGAGAATGTGTGGTTGAAAAAGAAGGAAAAGTTATTGATGTGATGGAAAATATTATTTTATTGAAGAATGTGTGGTTAAAAATGAGTAGAAGAATGAGAATGAAAATGAAAATGTGTACCAAACGGAGGCTAAGAAATGTATTTTGAAATTAATTGGGATGAAACGTGCTCTAATTAATGTTATAAACAAATTATAATCAATGTTCCAAACAAGGAGGAAAGACAGAGAAACCTGGAATAGTCAGAATTTTGGTGCACAATCCCTTCCGTAACACTCAATCTTTCAGAATTTCGATCAAAATTCCCCTTTTTATATTTTTGAATTCCGATCCAAAAATTGTTCATTCTAAATTTGATTTGTACATATATTGGATTATACACAAAAAGGGGAATTGATCGAAGATGTGGGTTTTTTACTTGATCTCTCTGCCGCTAACCCTGGGCATGGTGATTTTGACTCTAAAATACTTTGCCGGTCCAGAAGTGCCGCGTTACGTGTTTCTAACGGTGGGCTACACTTGGTTCTGCTCCATTTCAATCATCAGTCTTGTCCCTGCCGACATTTGGGCGGTAAATTCAGATTCTGCAGCTAAATATTTTGAGTAGCACGCTAGTTATTTTGGATTTCAGTTTATGCATTGCTTCAAATGATTTAATTAGCTCTTGTGAGCTTAATTTACTTCGTTGAATTTTGATTTGGTTGAGTTTTTATTAATCCTGTTTGATTGAGTTTTGGTTTGTGCAATGGTTCTGTTTTCGGGTGTTAGTATAGCTGGTATTCTGAATATAAGTGGATAGAATCCCGAAGGAACAGGTTATTGTTTCATTCGATGAGGAACAGTTTATTGTTCATAAGTAGTCCAATTTCATGTTGGGATTAATTATGTCTAACATGTCTATTTAATTACGACTTATATACTTTTTACAGGAGAGACATTTAATCAGATTTAGAGTTTATTTGGATGGCAATGAAATGGTTTTCTTTTGGGTTATTGGTGTGTCCCGTTTTTAAGAAGTTACATTAAATGTGTGTAGGCACTGTTTCTATATTTGGGCCTTTGGGGTACTACCCTATTGAATCCCGGTTTGTGCTTGGAAGTTAATTCTGGGTGCCCAATGCTTTCACTTTGGTTGTAACTTTTTGTTATCAATGTATCATGTTATTTTCATTGATAATTTCCCATAATATTCTTCCTATTCTCCTTTCCTCTGTTTTTGTTTTTGTTTTGAACTATTCTTGATCTTGTTTTATTTTTAACATAAAATCTGCATGAGTTCTTGTTCAAGAACATATATGTTAAATGCATAGCTTTCTACTAAATAATAGCTAGGTTGTTAATGAACTTACAACTTATTTTTGTGAATCACTCAAGTACCAAAATATTCTTTTAATTTTTCTTTAGAGGAACTTGGTTTTCCCGCAATGTGTAGGATGATGTAGATTGATATTACTTGTTGCTATAGTGGTATTTACCATGCCCACGTACGTATTGAACCCTCCAAGAGAAGTTGGTAGGCTTTGGGAAGCAAGTTTTGTCTCCCATTGTGTACCTCTTAGGGTTTAGGAAGTAGGTAGCTTATTAGATATAGGTTTCAGAAATGGGAAATTTTGTGAGCTTGACCAATTACTGTCTCTAAATGTACTGTCCTAGGTGAGAGCCTAGGTAAGAGCCTGTTTGACAACAATTAATTTATTTTATGATTTGCTACATGACAATTTTTAACCACACGTTCACATAATAAAATATTCTACATGTATACCAAAAACTTTTTCCTACTTTTTAATCACATATTCTTTTGAAAATCACTATTCAAAACTCTTTTTTTCTACAATATGGGTTCCTTTTTCTATATTATTTTTTTATTGTTCTATTATTGGGACTATTTTTCTTGGGTACATGAATACGAGTAAGACTGGCAGTTAGCTTTGACTAGCTTAATAGCTGATTGTTTGGCTTGCTTCTGTTTAGGTGGGTTCTTGATTGTGATTTGGCTGATAGAGCTTGAATAAGAAAAATAGTACTAATCGACTAAGCACTATTAGGGAAGTTACGTTCCATTTAAGCCCAAATGACTACATTCAAGTTATTTATAGGTATATGAAATTCATGAGGGTTTATGAACTATGGATTTATTTGTACGCAATAATTATAAACCACAATAAGTAAAGACATAGGGTCATTTGGATTTTAAATGAACTGATTTAGAATCTATTGTTTTGAAATCCACAATTTTTGATATTTTATTTGAAAGATGATGGATTCATAGAAAGTATTTTAAACCATGGGAAAATATTGTTATTAAAGTGATTATGTCTATTATGACTAGCCCAACCAAACATCCTAGAGTAAATAGAGATCATATTAGTAAGCATAGAACACAAAACATCATATGAACTTCAAGAACTATGATTATCCAACCATATAAAGATTATTTTGTCAAATCGAAAATACAAACAATTGAGCAGTTATATACATGCTAGTGCACTCATTTATATACGTGTGTATTTGCCAAGAAGAGAGAGTGAAATTGGTAGTTGCATGTGTGATTGTGTGTACGCATATGATTTTTCCTCTATGTTTTTTATTGTATGTGGTGGGTAGGGGGAGGGAGGCAAGGTCCAATTGGGAGAAACAAGTAAGCAAAAAAGAGTCAGGGGAGAGGGACCAACTATGTTGTACTGATACGTTGTTAGAGTCGGCTTGTCGATGTTCGACACGTATTGGATCTCGATATGTATCGGACATGCTCTGACACATTTTGAAAATGTCACATGGCATGTGTTTCTTTTTAGTTTATTTTCTTTTGGATTTCATGCATTCTTGAACACGGCAAACTGCGGCAAGTGCTCTGAAAAATAGAGAAAAACTAACCTGCCGACGAGTGCAATGAGAAAGGCCATTGTCGGCGAGTGAAGTGGAAGAGATTAATACTGACGAGTGTAGTGGAAGAGAGATGGGGAGGGAGAAAGCCTAAACCTAAGCATTAATTGTACATAGACAAAGACGTCGCTTGAAAGTTAAAAGCCAAATACTAAGTAGGGTGAACATTTTTTTAAGTGGGTCAAGTGGTCAAATTTTTTCAAGTGGGGTCAATTGTTTGTTTCTTATTTAAAAGTGGGTCAACCGTAATATTAAAATTTTTAATACACGTGAAACCTTGTTAATGATTTATACTTTAATATAATCAAACTTTACTATTTATTTAATATCTTTGAAAAATGTAATTAAAAATTAGCTAACCTATATAATGTTTCTGCATTTTATTTTATTTTTATTGTAAAGCTTATGTTTTTATTTTTTTTGTAATAATGAACATTCATAAATTAATTCACTTATTGGTGTGTCCTGATTTTCTTTAAAAATGCTATATCGGCGTACCCTTATCATATCGTTGTATCCGAATTCATGCTTCTTAGGGGACCAATCATCGTATCCAAATCCATGCTTCTTAGGCGACCAAGGGCAAACTATCACAATTGTGAGCAATGTATGAAATGATGCACAAAAACTGGTAGATTTGGAATCTACTGAATTTGGCTATGCACTATTGGTTTCGAGGATAGATTTGAACTTAGGCACTTTGGGTCACCCAACCAGAGTTAAGGAATTGGGCAATGAATCTCAAATTCATTTGTCTCAAATCTATATATCGAAATGAAGTATTAGGGATTATGAGTAAAATCATAGTTTTTTATTTTTTATCTCAAGATACTTTTGCTCCATGGTAGTAGTTGAGAAAATTCATCTACATTTTGGACTTTGATATAATATCTTTTAAGAATGTTGTCCACTTTTACATGAATAAGATGTGTACTGATGATAGTTTTGGTTGCATTTTGTGTAGGTCATTTCTAAGTTGCATTTACATAATGTTTATAGATGTAGATTCTATAGTTATCCTTTTGGATTTAAGTTCTCAAATATAAAGTCTATGATTGCAGAATAAATTTCTTTCATATGGGCTTATATTGGTACCTTACTTGAAATTGATGCCCCTTTGAATAATTTTGATTGAAGTTTTCAACTCATGTAGAAAAATTAAACGAGCTTGTGCTTGAACATTTCTACAATACCCACTTCATTTAAAGGTATACATTTGGTTAAAGTAATCTATATAGTGCACGTTTAGTTTTAGGGGTGTCAATGAGCCAGTTTGATCCAAGCTGTTGAAGCTCAACTCAATATCACAATGGGATTGGAAAATGTCATTTATTTTTAGAGCTCCAGAGAGGTTGAATGAGGTTTTGTTGGACCAAGAGTCGAGCTTGGAAACAGGTTGATAATCTGCATAGCAATTAGTGTTTTTTGCATAGCTAGATGAGGTCAAATATCTCCAGAACTTCAGAAGCTTAAGCTCAAGTCCAATTTGGTGGAACTAGCAAGCCATCTTGAACAAGCTGTAGACGAACTAATCCGAGTTGATTTGCTTGCTTGGCTAAGCTTTTAAGTGCTTATAAACACCGAGTCCCAAGGAATGTATGGTTCAAAAGTAAATAAAAGTGTTGGGTCCAAAGGAATATGTGTTTCAAAATGATGATTAATCAGCTTATAAGCACTTGAAAGCTTTGTCAAACAAACACTTAGAGTCATCCGAACCTAATGACTCAGCTATGTCTTGTAACATCGGCTTCCTTCCTCAATCTTCTTTCTCTCACAGGCCACGCTAAAAATTCCTCAGATTTATGATTGATAATATCCCTTCACGAATATAATTTGATGAATTTCGGTAAATCTCAAGGATTTTCTTTCTTTGTGATGCAGACAATAATTGGTCAATTTAATGGAGGCATCTCTTTCTTTTGGAGTTGGTCATACTGGAGTACATTTTTGCTTACATGGTATGCCTTTTCTAAAACTTTGGATTTGTAGCTACTTAATGCCCTATTTACTACATAGGGTAGCTGCATATGGTTAGATTTCACTCTAATACACCATACATGTTTTTTTATTCCCCTTCAAAATTGATATGTTCCGTCTTTTATTCTCTAGAATGCTGTTGATTGTTTTGTGGATGCTGCTTGCTAGCATTCTATGATCATTAAGATAAAATATTGACATCTGTATAAATATATTGTCCTTAATAAATCATTTATACAATGGTTTTGAATGAGAGAAAGATGTGAAGATCCTCTTTTCGACGGTAGTGTCTGTCCGAGTTCCTTCATTTGCTTTATTTAGGTATCCTATTTAATAACTTCATGCCATGCATGTTGACGATGGTAACTTGCATATCTTGGATTTCATATCACTAAAACTATTTTTGTACTTCTTTTACTTCCTGAGAAGAATTATTGAGTGCCATAACATTCTAGAAGTTCTATTTTAATTTTTTCTGAAGATAGCTCAGACATATTTATGGAGATATGCATATCTTGAGATTATTATTTTGTATTTGTCACTTTGAGCAGGCTTGTTGTGCCCTTAATACAAGGTTACGAAGATGCTGGAGATTTTACAGTAAAGGAAAGACTAAAGACTAGCATACATGTCAACTTAGTCTTCTATTTAATTGTGGGTTCCATTGGTCTTTTCGGACTTATTCTCCTCATTATTATGGACAAAATTGGGTTAGTTTCTTCTCTTATACTACTTTCACTTCATTGTATTTATTTTCTGGCACAATTAGGTGTCTGTAAATTCTTAGTTGTTTTCGATCCAGTATCAGTGGCAAGGGAAACCTGCTGCATAGAATGCACTAAATATGTCTTATGGGTGTACATTATTGGTCTGGTAATCTTCCTTTCTTGGTACGTTATTGGGCTGTTCCTAGACATGTGACATTTTTGTGGGGGCAACCTTATGAAGTTAATTGGGAAGTGGGAGAGTGGAAATGTATTGTCCATAACCAACCAATGAGGCTGCACTGTTCTATTCCATGTGGACCAGCTGGATCAATTGAAGTTGGAAATTCTTACTTCACATGAGGGCTTAAATGTTTTGTTGATGAGTGAGTGTAGATCGTGTGGCTCTATACATATGTTCTCTGCCTTGTTAACTGTTCGTTGCCATTGTGAGAGAAGGCTGGTGTCTTCAGTGGGTATTTTTAGGTCCTGGATACGTGATTATGTTCTTTACTTTTGATTTTTCATGCATCTTTGCCAATGATGAAATGATTGGATCGAAAGAAATGGATCTTAGAACAGTTAATTGCAAGTGATTGCTTTATTGTAACAGATAATTGAAAGTGAGGGTCTCATGCATCGTGTTTAGTACTAGAATTTGGAACAGTAGCTTGACAAACTCATTACATATTACACTAGATACCTGGTTCCTTGATAAACTCAAGATAAGGCTGTGCACATATTCCAACTCCCCCTAAAGCATGCACGAAACAAGAGAAATGAAAACATAAACAATAACATTAAATAAATAAATGAATAAGAAAAACTAATGTCGAGTATACTGGTCAAATATCATTCTTCAATACTGCAGTTGATGGATCGCAATCCTCTTACTATAGCATGCATAGCTATACTGATTCTCTTGTTCTTAAATGCTTAATGTCGTTTCCATTTATCATTTATACGTTCACTGGCAGGATTAGAGATATACTGGCTTTGGCAATGGCAGGCTCAAATACATTTGGGCTTGTGACTGGTGTATTTCTTCTTGGTTTTGGTTTAAGTGAAATTCCAAAGAGCATTTGGAGAAATGCTGACTGGACTACCCGTCAGAAGGTTCTGTCGCACAAAATTGCCAAAATGGCTGTGAAACTTGATGATGCTCACAAAGAACTATCAAACACTATAGTGGTAAGTGTTCTGATGACATGCTTATAAACTGGTCTAACAAAATATGAAAACTCTGTTGCAGGAGCATCTATTTTCCCTTTTTTCTGGATCTGTACTCCATTTACCAGGGATATGTATTCTAGTTATTCCAGTTGTCGAGTTTAAATCATTGCTGCAATTCTTATTATGCCCCAGTTTGGCACCCATTCTCTTTAATTTTTTTTCTCTTTCTTCATTTCAACCACACATTCTTCAAATAAAATAATATTACACACAAATCTAAAACTTTTCATCACTTTTCCACCACACATTCTCTCATCAATCACTATTCCAAAAATTTTAATCTCCAAAAAAATGGGTGTCAAATACCCTCTAAATTTAATCGGACAGCTCAACATTTAATGCTTTTAGTTTGAAGTAAGATGAGACATCTCCATGATTATCACTATTCCAAAATTTCTATTCCCATTAAAATGAGTACCAAACACTCACTATATAATCACAATTTTCATGGATTCATTTCATTTTGGAGCATAGATTTTCTCTGGTACATGTTGGATAAAAAATTTGTAAGGTTGCATTTTGCTTTAAGCCTGTTGTATTTGGAACCATGCTGTGATTCATTTGCTCCCTTCATCCTACATTATATATCACAGAAAATGGCTTTTGCTTGAAAAGTCAATTTCTCAAAGTGTTCCATGCAATTTGCTTATTTTTAAACATGAAAATAATATAACAGCTGGAAAATGTTACTAATTCAAGCCTATGAAGCTGGGTTGTGGAATCCTCATTCACTCCTTATGCAAGCATACCCAGTTTGGACACATTTTAAGCTCTTGAAAGATAGGAACCTGACTTAAGCTTGCATCAATTGTCAAAATAGCACCTAACCAGTCGTAGCTCAATTTTATGGTAGTTCGACAAAAGCTTGTTCAAGATCGACTTGATATATAGAGCCTGTTCGGGAGGCATTTGAATCTAATTTTTAGAAGAAATCATGCCGTTATATACAGTACCATGTCAGTGAAGCAGAGCCACAATGTTTGACTAAAATGATTGAAATTATCAATGTGCCCCTTTTAATTTAATTCGCTCCTCTTTACAAAAGGGTTTTTTGGGCATAAAAGTGAATTTTGTGTTAGTAATTGCTGCACAAAGGGTCCCACTGATATATCAATATTGCGGCTACTGCTCTTGCAACGGGCAAATTTTTACTAAAAATTGGCAAAAAATGTGGAACAAACAGGGGCATAAACTTGCCAAATTTCGACCTTTCTTGAATCTCATACCTTAGCTTGAATGCTTACATGTTACATCTCTAGGATTGGATCATCTATCATGTATAGTTATACATTTTGTTTTGGAATGTTAACTAAATTATGTACTCAAGTATTGCTTCGAGAAAAGACCGGTTTACTAAAAATGGAAAATTGTTCACATAATATGGGATAATTGGACAATCAGCAAGTGTTCAAACTATTGGGGAATAATGGAAGTTGTAGAGGCCGCATTGATAATACTGTGGTTGTTGTGCTAGATTATGAATGTGGATATGCTAGAAGCTAATGCGAAGAATAATTGTCACCTCTAGCTGATTTAATCGAATGCTGAGAGTAAATAAGCATGAATGAGGGTTGATGACAGCATAAATATCTGCGAAGTGAGGATTTATGCACCCTATAATTTTCTAGGTTCAATACTGCAAACTAATTATATATTATCTTCCAAATTTATTTGTCCTTTCTATAAGAAATTGGAGTACTGGTTGTTCTCTAATGTTGAACACTCTCTTATGGTGCCTAAATTAACTCCCTCCCTCCCTCCCTCTCCATAAAGCAACAGAGCAAGGAGGTGGGAAATGGGCAAGGGGCGAGATGAAAAGAAGCAAGGATGGAGGTGATGATAAAGTAGGATTCGTCAATTAAAAGGATCGAGGTCATAATGGGATGTAGAAATGCAAAGCAAAGGGTTTGCAGATGTCATTTTTCTGCATCTTACAGTCTGATTTTAAGCTTTAGTGTAGTCTGTTGTATCTCTACCAGCTATGTATCAGCGTTTTATGCTTCTTATCAGCCTGTTCTTTTAATTAGTCATGCCAGGGACATGATCTAAAGAGTTCATAAATGATATGATATTAGCCTAGTAATGTACATAAGTAAAATATGATGCAAGAAATGAGAATAATAAAATTATAGCACAGACTACCGCTTCGTGGCATTATCACTTTAAACATATATTTTGGAATATGGATATATACTTGGGAGTGATACAGTTTATTTTCTCTTTACCCGTTGATGAGGCAAACATGCATATATTTAAAACTACGTGGCTGGAACGTTTAACGACAAAAAATTACTGCCCGTGCATGAATATTTTCCAGTTTTTATGTTTTGACTTATTCATTACACGTATAACTTTTTCCTTTCTTTCTATTTTTTGGTATCTACTTTAGATTGCTCAGGCAACATCTAAACAGATGTCCAAGCGTGATCCACTGAGACCTCTTATGGAGGTCATTGACAATATGTTGGTGCAAATGGTACTTCTGGTTCTTAAACATTTCCATGTGTTGAAATCACTGCATATGGTTATTATTTATGCAGTTCAATTTTTGTTTTCTATTTCCTAGTTCAAAGAAGATCCTTCCTTCAAGCCACAAGGGGGTCGGTTGGGAGAAAATGATATGGATTACGATACAGATGAGAAATCAATGGCAACTCTCAGGCGTCATCTTCGGCAAGCTCGCGAAGAGTATTATCGATGCAAAAGGTATAGTTATTAACAATTTGCATTCTCCTGGATGAATTATTTCTGTTCTGCATTCTCAATATACTTCTTGCACGTGTCTATATCTGTCTGTGAACACTTCAATGTTTTGCTGTTTTGTTTTGTTTTATTTGTTTTTTCTTTTTTTTCTTTTTGTGCTTATCAATTTTTTAGCTCCTTATTTTGTTATTTTCATGTAGTTCTAGTTCTTTGCCCAGGTTGTTGCTAAGTGTTACGTTTGTTTTGTGTTTTTATTCTTATTCTTGTCCCCCATTTTTATAGTCATACTCTACCTGTATTTCTACACGTAAGATCACTGACTTCTTCACAGTTTTTTCATGATTTGGTGGATGGCACCGGAGATATTAATTTGTTTATTTCCTACCCTATTTCAACCTTTTTGAACTTAGATCCTTCATCCTTGGACTATTAGAAGTTTTGTTTAACACTCACAAGGTAGGAAACTTGGACAAAATGTTGTTGTTACCTGCATCAGTTTTCATTTCATGGCAATTGTCAACATAGGAACCAACTTATCATCTATTTTAGCAATCTATGTAGAAAAAATGCTGAAGAACCGCTTGATCTAAAAGCTAGAAGTTTAAGTTGTTAGAGAGGGCACATGGATATCATTTAAACATTGTCTCCAACAAATACTATGTATCACTCCGTAACTGTGCAGCTGTGATGATCATCTTACTAAAATATTTTATTCTTTCTTCAGTTATTTTTATTTTTTATTTTTTTTGGCAGTGAGTACCTGACTTATGTTACACAGGCGCTTGAATTAGAAGATACTATAAAGAATTATGAACGACGCAATACAACTGGATGGTTTGCATCTTCTCTATTTCCTTATTGAAGTTTGTTTCCTTTGTATGGATGTTACCAAAAATTCTTTTCTTGAAAATTTGCATTTGAACAAGCTATATTCAATATGCATATGACGTCTCTTGTGGATGTCTAACTGGGACATGAGGCCATGCAATTTGAGCTGAATTTAGTGTCACATTCATCCTCTGATACATATTCTTAACAGATATCACATTCATCCTTTGATACATAGTCTTAACCCAAATTTCTAGAGGTCAAAAAGTAAAATGTCATCAAAATTTAGAGCCTTGATCATATTAACATGACACTATTCTAAATCCATTGCTGATCATATCTTTTGATGGTGATCAAAGTCTACATGAATATGCAATTTACGCAAAGTACAAACTGCTTCCATCCGTAGTGTAGAGCCTATATCATTTTGTTAACCATCTTATGTAAAAGCTTAAGTTGTTACAGACGGGCCATGTTTATTCATTTCAAGTCTTCAACATGCATGCCCCCTCATGTGTTGGCTGGGTTCATTCTTTCTCGTCCAATGCCTAACACATTAACTATTTCTTAATAATTGGGTGGAGACGGGACTTGAACCTTGTTCTTTTGTGTAACCATGTGAATTATGACATTTAAAAGTTTAAACTGTTAGAGAGGAGCCATACGTATTCAATTAAATTGTTCAACACATTAAAATTTTTAACTTAGGGGGTGTTTGACACCCATTTTAGTAGAAAAATGTGTTTTTGAATAGTGATTGATGGAAGAATGTGTGGTTAAAAAGTAAAGAGAATTTTTAGGTTCATGTGTAATATTATTTTATTGGAGAATGTGTGGTTGATAAGAAGAGAGAAAAATGAATTTAAATTTAATGGGGTCAAACAAGAGCTACAATTATCAAATGTGTTGTATTGTTGTTGAAATGAAGAAAGAGAAAGAGAATGAGAATGAGAAAAAAATGGGTACCAAACGGGGGCTTAGTGTAGTTTTTACTGAGTTTTAATTGAAGTAAAATAGAAAATAACATTGATTATTCTGTGCTTTCTGTTAGTCTGCTAAACGGTGCCTCTATTAGGCACTGTTTGTACTGGCAACTGACTTACCTCTCACGATAATCTCTTTGTTTCTTAGGCTTAGCTCTAGGCTTACTTTTCCTTTCCTGTAAATTTTTGACGAGAAAATATGGAGTTTCTTGGGCCAGTTGCTTCCTCCTTCAATAGATCTTGAGTGGAACTTCAAAATCCTTAGGCTCTGACCTATGCTGATAGGAATTAACTGAGTTGTTGTTTAGGTACTCCAGTAGTTTGTGGTGCAAATCTGTGGCCTTTTATGATGAATTTTTTTAAGAGAAACTGTTGTTGAGTTCGCTGGTATGATTTGAGGCATAGAATCTGGTCCCTTAGGCTAGACAGTTTTGGTGAAGTTGTCTTGGTAAGGAGCAGTCCCCTGAAGATAAGGACTAGGGAAGAAGGTTGTTTTATATTGAATGATACATCTATGATTACAGAAAATCCTAAAAGCTGGATGATGGCGCATATACGCTTTTCTTGTAGGATATGCACAAACGTTACACACCCAAATATTGCTGAGGAAAGTCGGCTAAAACCAAGATGGATGACCAAGACCAAAATGGGATAACCAAAGTTGTTCGCTATCTGAAGTAGGATTTTGGACATACAGGTATGAGTAGGATCTGCCATTCCACTTTCAGCGTCAAGGAGATTCTTTCCCCTTCTTTTCTAACATGTCCAATCATTCTCCCCGTCAAGTCGTAAAGAAACACGGGGATTTAGTAATGTCCTGATTTTAAGAATATACAAGTTCACTGATAATCTTAGAACATGCTAGCATTTTCTAGAGTTAGAAGAGACCAGAAGATGTTAGGAAGATATCCCCTCGATCTGCCACTAGAGTTGGTCGTGTGGTCTAAAGTCCTGAATCAATGATCCAGGTGCTAGAAAATATTTTTGGGAGGCACTTAAGGCCTAGGACTATGATATACTCATATACTAACCAAAGAAAAGTCAATGATCTGATTTGGGCAAAAGGACTACATTCTTTACATTTTTCCAGCCTGAATATGAACTGCTCGAGTTTCTCTTTCCTTCTTGTTGAACAACATTTTGTTGATTCGAGATTTCTCCTTGTTGTTTGACTCCATTTTCTGCAAGGTTGGCTTGACTTGTGATCAGAGGTCCAGAGCTTCCCTTTCTGCCCCTAGTTCCCTTGGCACTTGGGTGCTTATCATGGGGCTTCCAACAAGCCTCCTTTGCATACCGTATTGGTTGCACCAGAAAGATTTGTTGTTACTTGTTTTCTTACCTTTGTGCTGGAGTTTGCAGTATTATCGTTGTCCCTTATTTTCTTTCACTTGGATTAGATACGTCATAAATCAACTATAGATAATTCTACTGTGCTTTCTTTCTCTAGCATAACATATCTTTTCCTTATTCTCTTGTTCACGGTGAACCTTCGCTAATTCCAGTTGCTCTTTCCCAAGGACGTGGATCCATGCTTGATCCATTTACACATTGATTCAGGCCTAGAAATCAAACACCCTTTCTCATTTTAATGTACTCTATGCACTTTTGCACCTATGTTTGCATGTCATTCTTAAACTCTGATACTGATCAATTTGAGCTGAAGACCATTAATAGCACTGTAGTGCTCAATTACAGAAAGTTTTCTTTTATTTGGCATTGTGAATCTTTGTCATTAGTTCAAAGCTTTGGGTTGCATCCATTACCTTAGGATGCACAACACAGACTCCCAGATTTCCTTAGCTGTTGAGAGGAACGCGCATATGCTGCTTATTTTTCGCTGCATAGAGTTCCAAAGTTGTGACGTGATTTGAGAATCTTCTTCATCCACAAGGCAAACCTTGGATCAATTTTTCTTATCACAGGTCCAATGAGATGGTTCAACTTCCCTTTCCCCTTATTATACGTGTGTATAATTATACCTGTGATCATTCTAAATAATTTCCCTGTTGAGTTTAAAGGCTCCCATTATATTTTGTAGTTCACTCTGTGGCCTTGACTGTTGGATTGTGGCTTAATCTGATATTGAGGAATGAGTTTTTAAAGTTCCTGATATGTTATGAGACAAAAAAAGGTTTATGGAGGGAAGTTGGATGGACAAGAAGCTCACTAGATAGAGGCAATGAAGTCATGATCTGAAGTGGTAATAGCTGACAAATGGTCTGAAACAGATGGAATACATTCTGGAAAAAGGTCCCTGACAATGAAAGCATAGGACACTGAGAAAGATAATCTGTTTAGAACATAAAAAATTCTTGCTCTGATAATGAGTTTTCATTTAGATATACAACAATTTATAAAAAAAAAAAATTGCTCTATCTATTGCATGGCAATACGTCCAAATTTATGCAGAACAAGTGTGTAGAATAGTCTAGGAAAGAATGCTTACGATTCTGCTATTAAAGATGGAAAAGGTCAACATTGTTAAGAGTAGGAAAGAATACTTGGGGAATTCTATACAATGCTACTTCTCATCTGAGCTGGAAATATTTTTAGAAATCTACTGCAGAAGATAGCAGATATTTCGTCACTGTAAAACCTTTATCTTCTTGCTTGTTTGATTTTGCACTTTGTTGTAATGCAGGAAATTCATCTCAAGCTTTAGAAGTGAACGCACTGGTAAATTAGGGCCTTTCCTTGATACAATAGGTAATAACTTATCCCATTAATTTTATATTCGAATCAGAATCTCTTGGTACGGTCAAATCTTTTTTCAACATTGGAAGCAGAGGAAATGGGATTGACTATTGATGATATGTGCATTTTATATTTGGTGCTGATTAATAAAGGCAGTAATGTTCATGTGTCATCATTCCCCCCTGCTTCAGTATCAGATGGCATGTGGATTAATATTGTTATTCCATATGAGCACCATTCAATAATAATTATTCCTTACTCCTGTATATGGGGAGTCTTCCAATCTAATCATACACTGGTAACATATATTTTTTTTCCAGAATTAGTATGGCGATGTATTTTATGGAAGCAATTGAAGAAAGTCTTTGCTGTTATTCTTGGTTGCATGTCAGTCGCGATTCTCCTGGCTGAGGCTACATTATTGCTAGGAGGAGTTGATTTATCTCTATTTTCTATCCTCATAAAATCCGTAGGAAATGAAGAGGTTGTCGTGCAGGTATATAAAATCTGTCTTATGCATATTGCTCTTTCAGAAGGGTGGTTCAATAATCTGTATAGGGTAAGGCGGCATCTTAGATCCTCAGCATTTGCTATGCTCTTGGATTAGTTGTTCATGTAATACATTTGTTTTATTTTTTGACCTGTGGTAGTTAATAAGAATCTAGTTGTTTTAGATCTTCGTGTGAATCCAACAATGAAGCAAACAGAGTGGCAGAAAATGATTAATGTGGCCAACTCCAAATTATTGGGGAAAAAAGCTTAGTTTGTTATTGTTCTTTTATCTTCTGGAGTTGTACTGTGTGAGCCATTGTGGCATCTTGTCAAATCAGTTGCTTTCTTGTGTCTTATGGAGTAATTTATTCTGTGGGTTTGTTTCCTTCATTTATAGCAACCTCTAAGATCACATCTTTGAATAAAATCCCGTTAGAAAGGAAATTCAATTAGATAAGCTTCCCATGAGGATCATGGCATAGGTCAAGGGAACCAGGGTATCCCCCTTTGCTGGTGAAGGCTTAGCCTTTGACTTGAGATATTTAGTGCATGGTTCATTGTTTATTTCTCTTACCCATTAATTGTGTCTAATTATTTAATCTCTTTGGCTCAGGTTGTTTCATTTGTTCCTCTGATGTACATGTGTGTTTGCACATATTATTCTCTGTTCAAAGTTGGAATGCTGATGTTCTATTCATTGACTCCAAGACAAACAAGCTCAGTCAGTTTGCTAATGATATGCTCGTGAGTTTTTCTTGTGGTTTTGATTGCATAAATTGGATATGATGTTCTGGTATTCTTCGAACTAATCTATAATTTACTTCAATCTGGGTGCCAGGATGGTTGCTCGTTATGCGCCTCCAATTTCGTACAACTTTCTTAATCTCATTAGTCTTGGAAATGGCAAGGAAACTATTTTTGAGGCGGTGAACTTTCTATCTCATTTTGTAACCAATCTCTGTAATTTTTGTCCATATGATGGAATTAAAGTCAGCTCTGTAACGAAACATAAATGCATTTGATTTTATTTGGGAGCAGGGTTGAATTTCTAATTTTTAAGGACATCTCTCCCTAAGCTGAATGGTTATTTCTTTGTCAAATCTATCTATTTTCAGCCATTGATATTACAAAATTTCTTCCCTCTTACTGATCACATTTTCTTTTTCCTGGTTGCATGCATTCAGAACCACCTTTATCACTTAATCTCACTGTGATGTACTTTAGCTAAGCATACTTAATACTAACAAAAATGATGAGAGCTTCCTTCATATTGCCGAGCTGTTTACTGGTTGTTCTTACTTTCTGGTCACTTTTTTTATTTTTTTCTGCTCTCTCTCTAAGCATATGATCTTTATTGGGTTTTCAAAACAATGTTAAGCCGTAGAATTTTTGGTTACCTTTTTGATTTGGAATGAACACATGGTTGCAGCGAATGGGAAATATCGATAAAGCCGTACCTTTTTTTGGGCAAGGATTTAACAGAATTTATCCACTTATTATGGTCATCTACACAATCATGGTTGCTAGCAATTTCTTTAACCGGATCATCAGTTTCTTTGGGAACTGGAAGATATTTAGACTTCAAACAGAAGCAGAAGATGTGGATGGTTTTGATCCATCTGGAATGCTTATACTACAAAAAGGTAAATGGTGCGTTTGGGCTGCATATTTTATATGGTCCTTGACTGATGGAAGTCATAAGAGATCTCTATCACTAAATATATGCATTTCATTGTTGAGGTCCTATGTGATGCTATACAATTCGTATAGTATTATGTAAAACTGACCAGTTTATTTTCGCAGAAAGAATGTGGCTGGAACAAGGCCGTAAAGTTGGAGAACATGTTATCCCATTGGCTAGGAATTTCAATGGTGTGAACATGGACCTGGAGTCTGGTGACAATGACACTGTATGTTCTGTTTTCTCTGCATTGATGCGTTTTGCATTTATTTTTTTGGGGCGGAAAAATTTAAATCCTTATAAGAATCTATATACCCTCTCTCATATTAATTCTATTGGATGTGATTTTCATTTTGGAAACTAAGTCCATAAAATCTGATCGCAATCATTAGTTCTGTCTCTCTTCTACAAGAATTGTTTACTTTGTTTTTCAACCGCTTTCTTGAAGCCCAATTACTTTGTAATAATTAATTTCTGAACATGGTGTTAATATGTCCAGGATAGACGTCCAGTTGAAATGAAGGTGGCATTCGACTTGAGCAAGGATGATATAAAAGGAAGTTCATCAAAACCTTTAAAAGACGAGGCCAGTAGATATGCTGAGAGCAAAGAAGCCATAAGCAGTAAATATGCTGCCATGAGAGAACAGAACAAACAAGCATCTAACACGAAACCAGTCGAGAATATTGCTGCAGCTAAGGTCTCCTTGCTCAATGCTGGCAACTCTCAATCTAGTAACGGCTCTGGAATTCCATCTGGTTTAGCTTCAAAATGGGCATCAATGAAGGCAGGTTTTCAAACTTTTAAGACGAACGTTGAAGCAAAGAAATTTTTACCTTTACGTCAAGTTGAGGACACGAAACTCTTATCTCGGGGTTCATCCTCTGAATCGCTGGACGAGATATTTCAGAAATTGAAAAGACCCGCTGCAGGACATGGCCACTCGAGTGATGACGACGAAGATGAACATGGTATCAGAGTTTCTGGTCCACGGAGATAGCATTGTCAATACGGTCAATACGTTCAAATGAAATGCAATTGTCACGTTTGTTAGGTGGGGAATTCGATCCAACCCACGTGTGCAGGTCCCGGAAAAGGGTTGATACTTGATAGCAAGTTCTTGCCCATTTTTTTGCAGTTGTCTGATATAGATGGAGGGAGCCCCCGGGGAGAAAAACGGGAAGAGGGGTAAATATTCAACGACAAATTATTACCAATAACTCTTTTTGAGTAACACTCAAGAATGTAGATGATCTGAAACAAGAATTATGTTACAGTAAAGAAACAGTATAATGTATAAGTAGATTGGATCGTATTTGGTTTGTTTTGTTTTCGTGCTTATGTTTTTCGGTAGCTATATGGCATTGAGTCTATTGGGATCGCTAAATACCCTCGAGTATTTCTATTGAAAATATTTTCTTCACTTCCAGGTAATGAGGATTTTGTTCATGTTAGGATCTCAAGTTAAAGTATGAGCCTAGTGTTTATGTTTTGTTTGACATTATTATGGGTCTTAAAAGACCAGTAATTTACAAAAATGTTGTCTTCTGAGGCGTTACTGTATTTTTAAATACGATAAATTAAGAAATTATAATTTGAAAATTGACTGGTAAGTTCTCCTCCTATCTCATCTTCGTCCTGCCTCCGGCTTATCGTCAATGGTGGAGCTGGGGTGGCAACTGCTCCTGCAATATTTTTACTTTTTCTTTTATGTAGAAATTTTGGATTTTTTTTTTTAATGCAGGGTTAAATTCACCAATTGTCACCCAACTTCCTACTTAGTTTCAGTCAAACTACCCAATAACTTTATTTTGACAAAATCAAATTGAGTGATCAATTTGACATTAAGTATAAAGTTGAGTGGTCATAGTGAAACAAAATCAAATTGGATGGCTAATGTGACACTAAGTATGAAATTAGGTGGTCATGGTAAATAAAATCAAATTAAATGACTAATGTAACACTAAGTATAAAATTTGGTATATTTTGTTTCTTCAACATTCTTCATCTCCGATTGTGAAAATTCTGATTCCGTCACTGCTCAGTGTCCACATCGCAAGTGGTGATTGGTGGTAATGGGGGTCTCAAATGTTGCATTTGTCAAAAAAAATAAAAATGCGACCCCAGCTGCAAAATTCTCTAAATATGATTAAGTTATGTAAATTGCAATTCATCACAATCATTAATAAACCAAACGGCTCAAGCCGCATATAATCACGCGGCTCGTACAGCGACTCATGTATCATGATTTAAAATAAAAAAATTAAGTAGAAAACAAAGCGTTGGGATCCGAGCCAGCATATGAACACTGAGACGCGTCAGTCAAATATGGCTGACAACTTACCAGCAAGAGGAAGAGAGAAAGAGCAAGTGGGACCCAATTCTGACATCTTAGGGGTCCAGCTTTTGCCCCACTCACCACCTACACTAGCGTTTCAAGAATCGGATTTTATCGGTTCTACAGAAAAATTGATCATATCCTCTTTGGGGATGTGTGATGGATATTATTAAAAAAAGAATGTATTTATAGTTATATGATAAGAAATACGTGAAAAAGAAAAATTATTGATATGATGAAAAATAGGAGCGGACGCAGACTTTAAAAATTAGAAGGGCATAATCAAAGAACATTTCTTCAACCCTCTTTTTTTACAATCGAAAATTTACGTTCAAAAAAATCATACCCCATGTAATTTTACATCCGAAAATTTACATGAGATATGACTTTTTCGGATGTAAAATTTCGAAGATTTTTGATGTCGTATGTCATATAAAATTTCCTAATAAAATGATGAAAATTACATTGAGAAATTTGTATAGTAAAAATAATAAATGTTAATGAAATAATTGAATTTCTTTTTAAAAAAAATGCGAGTTAGACGTCTTTTTTTAAGACTCATGTGTTAACGTATTTTTAATTATTTTCGATATCTGTTTGTACTATTCAATATGCCCATAATGTAGTTCTCGAAATAAGCTTTGAGATGATATAAGTAATTTGTAGATTCGATTAGCGTATGATCGTCGAAGAATTTTTAAAATTAGCATGCTATTGAAATTCAAATTTATTGTGATTTTGCTCCTGTTTGGTGGAGATTAAAATCAAATTGTTAGTAAATTTTGATAAAAGTTGATGAAATGTGTGGTTGAAAAATTGTGAGTCTCATGAAATGTGTGGCTAAAATTAATTATTAACTTTGATTTGAAATTTTAATTGAG
>CAIGRT010167486.1:0-15207 GCA_903798405.1 Fraxinus platypoda | reverse complement strand
AATAGTGAGGACAAAATGGTAAATAAAAAAAATTATCAAAAAATGGGGGGGTCCAGGTCCCCCCAGGACCCCCCCTGCCTCCGCCCCTGGCGACAATTGGTTATGAACAGGCGGTACCCCCAGGGACGGGCAGAATTATGATGGATACAGATGCATCGGTGTAGGAAACTTTGGGATTAGGGTTGTGCTCTTGACCATGTTGGGAATGCCTTGGGTGAACAGTCTCGGTAGATAGTAGGCTATTTCTCAGTTGAAGACGCGGAGGCAGTTGCAGAGTCGGAAGTGCAGTGTGATTCCCTACGTGTACGGGTGGTTCAAAGTCTTTAGTTAGATTTTGGTAATGCTCCTATGCAACCATTTTATTTGATATTGGAGAACCGTTTTCAGATGACGATTGTGGCTCATATTATCTTATTCTCCAAAATGAAAATAGAGTGGCATATTTGATAGGATCTTTTGTTACTTTGAATAAGCATTTAATTAGTTGAACTAATAGTATACTACTTTTTATCCGCCAGCATTTGTGGAGATTTACTTGAAAAGAAATGTCTACCTAAAAAAAACATCTTCTAGATAAAATATTGTCTCCACAAAATCTTAGTCACGTGCCATCTTGAAGTTTAGTTATATAAGTTCTACTATCCAATTCCACATGTCCATAATTTATTCGAATTAAAAAAAAAAACGAAGAAACCATATTTTGTTAGATGATTTCTCTTTACATTTCTATGTAAATATAGGTGAGAGGACATTGAAGTTTCTTCCCTTTGGTTAGGTGCCATATAAAAAGACCCAAAATGCAAATAAGCATATATACTTGGCTATTTCTAATTTACAGCCCCATAGAACCAATCAACTTTGTTAAACCAAATGTTATGGCCATGGCCAACCAACCACCAATCAAAACCCTTGTTGAGGACCTGGCCGCCGGTGCTCTCCCTAACGCCGAACCTAACCACCCAAACACAACCAAAGCAAGGCTGACAGCGGCGGCCACCACCCACATCCTCACCTTGTACTCTCTTATGAAGTAGGCAGCCAACAGTGGCACCATTGCACCCACTGAAAATGCTAGGGCTGATGCAGCAGCTGCTTGTATTGGATTAGGCAAACCCGCTTTCTCTCCATCATCTTTTAAACTTTCTATACCAACTGCCCTTTCTTTTTCTCTCTTCATTTGAGCCTTTTCTATGTCGAGTTGTGAGTATACCGACACGAATTCGCCTATGGACATGGAACATGCTCCGGCCACTAATCCAGCAAACCCTGTTCATGGGAAAAATTACCACCAAACTTTAATAAATGCCAATGAAAACAAAAGCAAATAGAAGAGATTCGGCAAAACAACTTGATTTGAGTCAAATATCCAATATACCTGTTAGGATCATGGCCTTGATGTCTTGTTTTACAGCTCCGACACCCATCATCAATGATGCTGTCGAAACCAGCCCATCGTTGGCCCCCAAAACCGCAGCCCGGAGCCATTGAGATCGTTTTGAGTAGTCGAATTCCTTTTCTTCTGGCTCTGGGCTCATTTGTCTCTCCATATCATTTACAGGAGGGAGAGAAAATTTGTCGTCTTGGTTAGAAGCCATGATATGGGATGAAAACTTAGTAATCAAGAAACCAAGAAAGGATTAGAATGCAAATGAGAGTGATGGAAACCGCCTTGTACTTAGGTATTTATAAAGCAGAAAGATTGATTTTAGTGGAGACAAAAAGTAGGGTTTGGGCACCACCATTGTTAAATTTCATGCATTATAGAAACTTGACATGTTATTCCAAAAACAACTCAACTTTCTTGATTAATAAACATTTCTATCAAGTGATTTCGATAACTGTTAATGTGCTTGATCTTCCAACATTGATTTAGCTATTGAAGTACGAATTTAGCCCCTATTTGGTGAGGATTAAAATCAGATTTTTAGTAAATTTTGATAGAAATTGATGAAATGGGTGATTAAAAAGTTTTGGAACTCATAAAATATGTTAAAATTAATTGTTGATTTTGATTTAGATTAAAATCTAAATTTTAATCGATACCAAACACGCGACTAAATTGCAGACCAACTTTCATTTTTTTTCGTACTTGAATGGGGTAGCTGGATTTACGACCTTTGTCTTGTCAAATATATCATATTGAACTGTTTTATCTACAAGTTTAAATTATTAATATGAATTCGTTTTTCTAATCAATATCCTACCCTTCGAGTTCCTTTATTATAGAGGTGCAGATGTGCAGTGGGACTTCCAAATTCGTAATCTTTGTCGAGTCTAATACTATTCTAAACTACTTGATGCAAAAATTTAAATTTATAATAGAAGTCAGGTTATATCTTCAATGGTATCAAGAAAATATTCGATCTAACTGAAGTTTATCAAGTAAATATTCGATCCAATTGAAGTATAGAATTTTTCTATCTTAACTGAAGAATATTTCCTGATAGTGGGGAGTCTGGAAACTATCTGGGTAAATCAAAGTTAATGAGCACGATCAAATTATATGGATTGCTGAAGAGGATAACACTACAGGGAAGATGAGACATAAAGAGTGGGAAAGAGATAATAATTGTGGCGTAGCGTTCCCCATACCAGTAGTTTTCACAAAAAATCTCAACGATTAATTTAAGTTAATCTAACGGTTTAGATAATTTAATTAAAATCCTTAGAAAGTCAACAGCTCTCTCCCCATTAAATTCCGATCAAGCACTTACAATTCATTTATCCCAATTTGGGTATAGTGTTTATCCATAAAATCTGTAATTATCATACCACAGAAAAACACCAATTGAGAAATTTATGTCTGCAGCACTAATTGTTCCCTGAAAAATTGACACAGAATGTTGGGTTCTCTAACAAATTGTTGGTTGAAAAATAATGTAGGAAAGATTGGTGTTACTGCAAGGTAGATTTATACAATTTGTTGACTGATAATTTTGTACAAGTAGAGACAAGGATCCGAACAAAATGCAAATCACATATACCACATATAATCTTGAATCAGCAATTACCAGAGATTAAACGCAGTCAATCACATATGATTTATTAGTTATGGTGAATCCCAAGTTAGAACTAAAACAAAGAGAAGATGAAAATGGATTTCTTAACATTTTTTTGTTGTAATTTTTTGCATCTTTTGAACATGTTTTCATGTCCTTTAAACAAATTCAAGGAATCAGACGTACACCAAGCTTCCTCTGGGACCTTATCCTTATCCAATCATTGGAAACATCTATCAACTTGGGAAAAACCTTCACCAAACTCTCAAAAAACTTGTGGGATGTAAGTGCATTGCCATTTCAAGAACCTGTTTCTTGTACTTGTATATTCTTGTTGTGGAGGACAATCGTCGGTGGATTGAGCATATGAATAAGAGAAGAATTTGTAGTGGATTTTCTATTAGATTTTCAATTTGAAGAGAGAGTGAGAAAGGATAGGGAAGGAATCAGGATACGGGAAACATTTGTAGTGGATTTTCTATTAGATTTTTTCTCTTTATAGATTGCTCAAAAAGTAAAAATTGGTACATGTGATAAAGTTCATGATATTATTTTTTCATGCAATATACTTGAAGATTTTGGTGAACAGGAAATTTTATATGATTGTAACAATTTTTCATATAAATGTTATCCTTCTTTTTATATTTTTCATTTTGGTATATTTTATCTTAACAAAGATGTCGTGAGCAAATTAAAGAAAATTGATCTCAATTCTCAACAATGGTATCATAGTGTCGGGTCATTCCGAGTGTTGGAGTACAAAAAAATATATGTTAGGAAATGATGTGGAGAAATTTGATAGAAGAATCAATTTTTTAGCTTATAGCAAGTACAAGTCAAGAATGCGTTGATTCAATTTGGATTGTGTAAAGAATTGAAAGGAAGATCAACCCCATTAGGTGTGAAAAATACGACATCAAGAAAAAACTGTTCAAAAGGTATAAGAGACTTAGCTAATTGCTTGGACTCAAAGTAACAATGTATCTCTCTTTCTAGGAGACGATAATTTCGTATGAATAATATATTTATATCCTCACGATGTGCTCTAAGTGCCATGATAGATGATGTGTAATTACTAGCAATCCAGATGTTTGCATACGGATATGACGTTGATGGCGTGTGGTGAAATTGATGTTGACAGTGAATGAGCTCCCAAGAAATTCAAGCAAGAGGTTGCACCATAACTTTTCAGCAAATTTGTTCTCTTAGAATTTATTAATTCTAAGTAATTATGCTCGTATGGCTTCGCAGGACAAAATAACGCGAATCTCTTTGATGAGGGCAAGCCATGGTCCAAGCAAGATGTTTCCAATGCTTTGGCTTATAGTCGAGAATACATGGAAAGGAGACCAACTCAGTGCAGACCAACTCCCGACACCTCTGAGGGAGGCAGTCTATTGTTCTTATTTTCAAACTTCCAAAGGTAAAACCCTAATCATCTAATTCTTTAAATCTTCCATCGAATTGATGTGTAGTTGCTGTTATATGACAAAATTGAAATTGTTTGTTGAAACTTGAAAATTGAAATTTAGGGCTTCTTTTTTAAATTGAGTTATTGGGATTATGTTTATGCGATTTGTTTCATAATTATGTGAAGGATAATAGATGCAAGAAGTACTTGTTTAAATGAGAAAAAAAATAATAGGAACTATTGAAACACAGTAATTCATTACATAGTAAATTACCTAATACAGGAGTTTTGAACTCAAGATTAGGAGCATCGAAATATTGCTTTTGTGAATTATATATTATGCTTACCAACACTTTGATTATTAATAAGCAAGAAGTTAACTTCTCCCTTCCTAAGCTAAGTCATCAACATGGAAGGAATCTCTCATTATGCTCCCCCTACATCTATTAGCCTAATTTAACTGACTTTATTTCTTCCTTATCCTTTCTGCATGTATCATATTCAAATCTGTTATTTAAAAATCTTATTTAGGTTGAAGGTCTTCTGATGGATATTGCTGCTATTAAAGAAGAAATCAAATAGTGGAAAATGAATGCACAACAAGAAGGTGCAGCAGGGAAAGCAGTTGAACAGGAGTATATTGCACAGGTATAGCTGAGAAAGGATGGCTCAATTTGCTTTTCTGATGTCTCTTCTATGGTTATTTTTGTAATTTGATCGGGTTTATATTGTACATGGATTATGTTGATTGTGCCCCCTGACTTTTTTTTTTTTTTAAATTTGATTGTACCCCCTAACTTAAAATGTATGCCTCCAATTCCATTACTGCTCCTACATACGTCATGCAGCAAATTAAACTGCCCATAGCCTAGCGATACAAGCATTTGTAGATTTCGAGAGCAATATTTGGTTATTCAGAGCTTCACCTTGCCCTTTACACATTATATTCAAATGTTTGGAATTAATAAATCTGCTATTTTTCTTCACTTTTTAACTACACAATCTCCAACGAAACTATTTTTCACTCGAAAAGTCTTTTCCAAACAAGCTTTTAACGACATAAATGATCACCATTATTAGTAAACCACAAATGACATATAATCCTATTTATTTAATGATATAAATGTAAAGATACATACAACCAAACAAATCCAAATAATGAGTAGAAAATAAAAAAATGCAAAATGAATGCTCGAAGTCTGAAAATGTTGTACAAAGACATAGCGAAGCCATGATTCAAAGAAGAAACGGAGAAAGTTGAATCCCGAATATAAACTTTTCCTTGATCAACGCAAATTCTTGAAATGTCATTAAAGGAAAGTATTATATGGACATGAAATGTGAACGAGTTTTAACCTAACCAAACAGTTGAAATAACTGACCCAAACTGGTACATTCGGGTTGGATGGGTCGGTTTGTTCGATGTCCAAATACCCAGATTAGGAATCAATTTCCTTCTTGAAGACCAATTTGCTACTACTCCTATAGGTTTAGGACCATTGGAGCAATTTTCCGACCTCGACCTGGAGCGGCCAACTGCCACATTTGTATTCGCGTATGTAGTGGGCGTAAATGGGTCCCACTTCTCCATTTTAGTCAATTCTTTAGCAGCAACATTTACCCTTTTCACTCGATACTCTCTGGCCTCGATTATCAAGTCTTCGAATGCCCTTTGGTTTTCATCTACCAAGAAACCCATAAAAACAAGATTTTCAGCTAATCAGTCATTACAGCAACACGCACAAATAGGAAAAGGGTGTTGGATGGAACCGAAGTTTGCTGCGAAGCCTATACCAGCAGGGCCATACGTTCCAGGACGCACTGATTTGGATAGGATGCCGGAAGCCCCAACTCGCGGAGCCCACCACCGCCGGGCCCACTCTGAGACATTTTTCCGTTTTTCGGACCTCGATGACTTCCTTCTAGACGACGTGGCTTCAAACCTTAACTTCGACCTGCCCCCAAACCTTCCATCCCTCCCTAATGGGCCACCGGCTCAGCCGGCGTGGTCTAATAACAGTGAAAGTAGGTCCGTGAACCACGGGTCCCACTTCCGGAGCCTTTCGGTGGACGCTGACTTCTTTGAGGGGCTTGGGTTTGATGGGCCGGCGCCGTCAACGGAGGAGAATAATAAGGCAGGCCAAGCGAGCGGTGGCCCGAGACATAGACACAGCAATTCGATGGATGGGTACGGTAGTGCAACGTCGTTTGAGGAGGATTCTAGTGCAAAGAAGGCTATGGCAGCAGATAGACTTGCCGAGCTTGCCTTGATTGACCCAAAGAGAGCTAAAAGGTTTGACCTTTTTCTAGCGTTGGCTTTCATTGAAGATTTTTCGGATTTTTCTTGAATTTTTATTGAAGATTCATTATTTGGAATATTTATTTTTTCATTTATATGGGCCTAATTAAGGTCAAGAAATATAACTAGGTCAGCAAGAAAATGTTTTGTATGAATTGTTGTTTGATGAGCTATTTCAGAGCTTTTATTTTATGTTTTTTTGAAATTGACGTTGCTGAGCCCTATCGTCAACATTGTGAACCTAACTTCAACGAAAATCCGGCAAAACACAAGTGAGATCAGCCACTGGGGATGGTACTAGAATGCTGTTGCAGGAAGTTGATAGCTTTATTTGTTACATGGAGAGAATAGTCATTTAGTATTTACAATGAGGGAAGAGAGGGAGAGCTGGTAGCCATCTTGGAGAATTAGTGATCTCTCTTGTCATATGTTGATTCTCCTCAGATTCCAGTGGGCGCTGCACTGCATGACTCGAGCTTTGGCCTTTCTAGTATGACTTCGCACAAGCTAGTTGTACCATTATATTACAATCAGTAAATGGATTATGGTTCAAGAATTTCTTGCATCATACTTTTAATTCCCAAAAACCTTTTTGGTTCAATTACTTACCGTCTTGACTCGAATGCTGCAATTTGATGCGCTTATACAACTATAATTCAGTCCTAATTGAAAGAGTTCAATTTCCACAATCAAAGAGCCATTTTTGTGACTTTACTTCTCACAATGATGGTTTTCAAGCCCTTTTCAGTTTGATATATTTGTAGTAGTAGATTCCTCTAGGGTCACTGAGGTGAGTACCCGACCGTAAACTTCAGGGCCCCATAGGATTAGTCGAGGTGCGTGTAAATTGGCCCGGACATCCACGGTTATCAAAAAAAAAATATTTGTAGTAGTAGGAAAAGGGAATATAAGTATCCAAAGGCTGTCTACATAATAGAAGAGTCATTTGGGCTTTTTTCGTGAATGAATTTCTACCTTGAGCTCTTCTTATGGGTGGTTTTAGGGAGTTAACTTTCAAATTTAAAATTGAATCTCCCAACCCATATATAATGGCATATGGATCTAGTCAACCCACATGGACTCCATAGACGCATTTTCCAACACTAGGCATTCTAGCTTGGTTGTGGAAGTTAGCTTACCTTGTTATATTATATATTTCACCCGGGCAGAGAGTAGGTGGTACTCTTTGCCCAGGTTTCATCTTGGAAAATTTTTAGTTATCGATGCTGACATGTCATCTCATCATATGAGGTCAGCAAGCCACATAGCACATGATAAATACTATTAGTACATTTCTACTTTTTCTATGCTTTAGGTTTCTGATAAAACCGGGAAGGGAGAAATGATTGCTTAATTTCATTCCTGTCCTTCATGATAGCTGTCTAAAAGAAACTTTTTCCTTAGTCAAGTGCCTTGGTTCACTTTTAAGAGTATAATTCCTATATTATATTGAGTATTTGTTGGATTAATAGTTGTATTTTTTCCTTGAAATCCGAAAGATTTTTTTTATCCCTTTGCCTATCTTTATTCAATCTCTCTGTGTACACATATCTGTTCGTGTGTACTGATGTGGATGAATGTTCAGGATTTTTATTTTTAGTTATTTTTGACATGAATTGAATTCTGATTTACTTCTAATATTGCAAATTGAAGCTGATTTTTTCTATTATAGGATTCTTGCAAATAGACAATCTGCTGCACGATCAAAAGATCGGAAAATACGATACACAAGTGAGCTGGAGAAGAAAGTACAGACCCTGCAGACAGAAGCAACAACACTATCTGCACAGATCACTATACTGCAGGTATATATATATATATATACTACTTGATTGTCATGTTTTTCCGAAACAATATTAGAAAGCATTTGTAATTGCACGACGACTAATAGCTAACTTGGTTTGATAATTTTCTGCTGAAAGGATGTCATTAATTTTGATATTTGGAAACATATTGTTAAAATAAAGAACCATATTCGAAAAACTTCAGTCGACATATTGGAATCATCCTTTCATTCACGTCATCTTATTTTCAATTTATTACGATGGACCCATATTATGGAAGCATTATAAGTCATGTTTTTCAATGGTCAGTTTTGTGTCTGTAATGCATTTTGCCTCTTTTTGGATCGCATTTTTGTGCTGTCAGTTGTTAGCAGCAGCAATTGACCTTCAAGGAATTCATTGAAAATTGCAATAAATTCATAGATCGGGTCGACTGATCCATTTTAAATTACAAAATGTCTATAGGGTCTTTTCCAATTCCTTCTGTGCACTGATTTAAAACCAAAAAATATTTGATTTTTTCTAACGTTATGGATAAAACCTTTTACCGTCATGCAGAAGTTGTCACTCTTCTGAAGTCAAAGGGCCTTAGATTTCTGCCTCTAGCTAGTCTCTTAGCCACCTTTCCAGTTTCATTTAGTAGTTCAGCTTTACTCTCCCTATTTCCATTCCTATCTCTTATACTCTGTTCCATTTTCTAAATCTTCATTATGCAATTTAAGCCTTTTGGCCTTACCTAAAACCAGCTGAGTACTTCACCTTGTAAAAACTCCATCTTGTTGAAGCCACATATTCTCAGAATGGAAAGTGGCTTCTGGGGAAGGTTTTCTGCTATATCATTTAACAAATTTAAAGTCCATTCCTCGAAAGTTGAAACCCTCAAAAGGAACACCCTCAAATAAGCCAGATCTATTACTTTATGCACTACCAAATCCCAAATCTTCTCCTCCTCAGAAGTGCCTAGGTCATGGGCACTTGGGATTTCAACATAATCAGCTGCTGAAGATATCATCAGAGGACTTCCACATCTTCCAGCTTTTCACAGTTGACCCCTGTACGCTACAATTACCTTTCACCGAGGTCAATGAATTTCTGGCAAAATACTGATAAGATATGAATGATCGGACGGAAGAGAGTTGTTTCTCATTCCCTTTTGATCTCAAAGATATTTTGGCTGGATAAGAATTGATGGGCATGTCTAGTTTAGTAAAAAGTTCATTCTGGTGCAGCTGGACAGGAGGGAGAGGGATTTGTTCTTTTGCTTATTTGTGTGTTATACAAAAGACTAGGTTTCATGTAGAGGCAAAATGCACTAAATGTTTTGTGAACCTTTTCAGATGGTCATTGATATAGAGGAATGAAAGAAGACTATCCATTTAGTTGACCCTAGGTAAGTGTGTGATACGATTTAGGGGGTGTTTGATGGATATTATTGAGAAAAGAATGTATTTTAAATAGTGATATGATGGGAAATATGTGTTTAAAAAGTAAAGAAAAGTTATTGATGTGATGAAAAATATTATTTTATTGAAAAATGTGTATTTAACAATGAGTTTTGAAAGAATGTATTTTGAGATAATGTGTGTCAAATAGGGGCTTAGTTAATTTGCAATAATGATGGTTCGTTGAGAACTATATATGTTGACTCGGGAAATAGACTTTTTCATTCCACTGCAAATAGAAAGAACATATTATATATTTCATCATGTGACTCTGGGATGACAATTTTTTCTCGTTCCAATTTGCAATATGTGATGTAGGACCGTAAACCATGGAACAAATTCAAAACCTTAAAGTAAACTAATGGTAAATTCTAATAAATATTTCAATTGTCAATTCATCAAAGGTGCCAAAATTTTGAAATGCCTTTGTATAGATAGGCAGGGTTCTAAAATAAGAAATGATCACTTATAGTGATGAGTCCTAAACTAATGGAAATTGAATGAATAACCTCACTGTTACATGATCACAAATTGTGTAACAATGGCTAATTAAATGACCAAATGTATTGATAAGACAAAAATTGGTAGAAATTGGATCGAGTAAATCCATAATATAAAGTGAAATATAATAAAATGTCAATACTAGTGGCTAATTGTAACAAATCTAATGCACTTTTTCACATAATTCGTTAAACACTTTTGTTGGGAAAAGCAGACATTGATTTGCAAAATATCTTCACTTCTGTGGACAAAGTGAACAATTATGTTCAGCTCCAAATGATTTCTTTCAAACAACAAAGATTAATTTAAGATTACCATCAAATAGAACTGACTTCTTAACTGTAATTACACATCATACTGCCATCAGATTCAAAACCCGAATTCCAAGAACATAATCTGGTTTAGCTGTTGAATGTGTGGAGCCTAATATACTATATACTTTTCCCCTCGACTGTGGCTGGAGCCCCTGAGGAGACATTTTTAAAGTGTTGTGGGGGTACTTTGGAAATTCACACATGTATTAGGTCGATCTAATTTTTTGTTCGTATATAAAGGGTATTAGGGAGAACCTCTGTTTTGTGTGGCAGAGAGAAATAGAGATATGTGTCAGTCACCTTCTTTGTTATAGAGAAATCCTGAAGCAGCATTAAGTTGATGTAGCTCTCGCATTGAGTGTGAACCACTCCAAATTCTGTGTTCTTAATTGCTTTCGACTTTCTCTGTTTTGTATTTTTATTGCTCCTGGTAATATAAGATTAGCGATTAATCCATAATATTAACATCGTTTCAAATTATCAGATATACTCTTCAAAATGGTTGTACATATCAAGCTCAGCTTTTCAACAACAAACTAAGTTCTGTTGATAATAAATTTGTGGTCGGCTAATGAATGCTCTTTGGTCACTCTTTTGGGCCCATTGCTAAAGATTCAAAACAACTAGATCCTTAGCAAATAGCAACCACACAAAACATGTGACATTTGGTCTATCCCTCTTCTAATGTGGTTTACTGAGATGGCCTCCCTCCTACGAACAGATACAGCCAAACATTTTAGGATGGAAAAATTTAATTGTTTCGTGAATTGTTTCCAGTGTCTTATTTGTACAGCTTCACTCATGAGCATTCGACTATGCAGGAAATAAAGAGAGTGTCACTTGATTTTATGGACACCTTACTTATTTCCATATTGCTTGATATGATGCAGAGAGACGCTACTGGATTGACATCTGAGCACAAGGAACTCAAATTGAAGTTACAGGCTCTCGAGCAACAAGCTCACCTTAGAGATGGTATGGGATATTTCAAAAAGTGTGGGTTTTAGAAATAGCTACTTCATTTATGTGCTGATTATGTTTCTGCAGGCATAAAACCCTTTTTCCCTATTATGTTCGGTGGAAAATCAAATATTATACCATATTTTTTGAAAAAGATAGCCGTGTTATGTTACAAGACTAGTTTTCAAGGAAATTTTTTTTTGATAAGATCGGTTCTTATCGGGTATTAATGTGTTTGATTTTTGAACGTGAAGAGATAAAGAAGCCACTGAAATTACTGTAAATGCTATACCAAGGTGTAAAAGAGAGAGAATATTGGAAGTTACCATAGCAGGGCTACCTGTTATTATTTAGGCCCCGTTTGTCTCCCATTCACTCAATAAAATATTCTACACAAACCAATAAAGTTACTTTAAATTTCAACCACACATTCTCCAAAAAATACTATTCATTACTCAATTTCTTCTACAATAATGGGAGACAAACACACACTTACTTTTATGAGAAAATTATCTATCTAAATTTATAGTTAAAACTTAAAAGTTGTAATTATTGATAACTGAAATCCTTTTAGTACCACATAGGATTGTGGAAAGACTTGGAAGCAATTGATTTCTGATGAAGCTGTAGAATTCTTGAATCTTTAGCAATGTAGTATCTTGTATTGAAACAGCCAAGAGTCAATCTAAGAGATGCAACTTAAAGCATGTTTGAAATGTGTTCATAAACAGTTTAAATTATAAATAAATAGAAATGAGTAGTGTACAAGTATATAGTACTTGTGGGTCCCCCTAAAATGTGTGGATAAAAAGTGGTTTGAGTGTTTATAAACAGTTTATACTTTATAACATCAGCCAAACGTAGGCTTAGTCTGAGCATGCCATTTTTGTAACTTAGCCAAACATGCTAGTAGTGTATTGTATTTATATGCACATAGTTGTTCATGTGATTGGAAGTTTTGATTGATAAAATGGTAATCTTTGTGAATTTCAGCTCTGAATGACACATTGAGGGAAGAACTGCAGCGTCTGAAGATAGCAGCAGGCCAAATACCTGCTGCCAATGGAAACAACAGAGGAACGCGATCCCCATTTTCGTCCCAACCACAGGCTTTCAATCCTTTCAGTAACCACCAGGCACAGCAGCAACAGCAGCAGTTTCAAATGCCTCATTCTGCCTCCAATAACCCCAGCCTAAGTATGCAGCCTCGACCCAGCTATGGGGATTTCAATCAGGGAGTTTAAAGACATCTCAGAGACCCATACCTGCTAAGTCAGTATCTAGAAATGGGTTGAGAATGCTAGGCTCATTGAACTTTTTGCGAAATTTCTTGTCTGTCACTATAACTTTGTTACAATTTGGTTGTTCCACCTATATGTCTGTTTGTTTGACTAATGAAAAAGATGATGAGGCAGTCTATTTGAAAATTAACTGGACTCTGCCATGTCAACTTTTTTACTAATCAAACTATGTGATGTGGATGGAGTAACCGAATTTTATCGAAGTTTTGTGTTCTGTGACAACTTGAATGACTCAACAAGTTTCGGTTAAAAGTTTAATGACCAGTGTTTAATCCCATTTAGAATATAAAATAATTTATTGAAGTAGGTGATTGTATATATGAGCATATATACATACATATATTGTAGCTCGAGTGTTGCTTAGACCCCTTTGGATCACTTGTACACTCATTAGGTATGATGATCTCTAGAGTACAGAAATCATGCTATATATATATATATATATATATATGTAACTTGGATCTTGATTTGAATTACTTGGGAATAGTTTCTGGCTGGGAGTTGGGTTCGGTTGGGCTGGGTTTTGGAGCAACCCGAACCGACCTAGCCCAGTTCTCTAAGGGTAACTTAATATAGATGCCACAGAATAGAAAAAATTAGGCACAAGCAAATCCGTGTTTATTGTGTTGCTTATACACTTCTGGAAAGAGAATTTTGGGTTTGATTTTATTTTACCTTGTGCCCTTGTCGGCTGCAGATCAAATCGCGAAAAGACTGGGCAGAGGCGTAGGTTGCCAAGCCTGCGTAGAGGTGTAAAGTGGTTTAATTCAGTTCTGTATGGACGTGGACTCAACAATGTTATCATAAAAGACGACTCAATATAGATGAGTGTTATGATGATTAAAAGGAAGAGAGAAAAAAGCAAGGGAAAAAACACTAGGCCCTCGGTCTTATGGTATAATTAGGGGTGTCAACGAATCGAGCCGTGAGCCGAAACTTTTTGCTCTGGCTCGGCTCGAGTAAAAATGGTTTGAGCTTTTTTGGCTCGAGTCGAGCCTAAATTTTTTGATTGAGCTTTTGCTTGGCTCGACTTGAGCCGGCCCGATTTTTTTTAAAGAATTTAAAATTTGTACAATTTATGCGTATTATAAATAATAATTAAATATTAACATATAAAAAAGTTACAACTGTAAGCTCCATTTTTTTTTTATTCAGATTTACGGGCCGACTCGACTCGACTCGACTCATGCTTTTCCGAGGTTGAGCTCGAGCTATTTGAGTCGACGAGCCATATTGACATGGTTAGGTATAATGTCCGTGTATGTGCTTGACTAACCCTTCTTTTAATTCACTAAACAATTTTTTTGGACCCCTTTGATAGTGACGTATGAGTAATAATCTTTTTACATCACTATCAATTCTTGTCACCTATAACCCTAATTCAACATCCATTGGACGTATAAAATATGCATAGGACCCATTCCACTTTGTGCATTCTCCTTTATAGACTAGTGGACGGTTTGCCATTAATATTTTTCTATATTTTAAATTTACGTAACAAAAATGATAAAGAAAATTTAAGCCATTATTTGAGCACCATTCTCAAAAAATTCATATTTTTCTCGAACTCGTTTTATTTATAAATTCTTCAAATAAAATAATTTTACACGTAAATTCAAAATTTTTGCCTATTTTTTAACTATACATTCTTCAAAAATTCACTGTCACAAAATTTATTAACCCAGAAAGATAGGGCTGAGACAGAGCTAAATTGATGGGAATCTAATCCCTTTGAATCTTTGATCAATTTGATAAAAATATAATAAAATAATCATTCCCACTTACTATGGTATATGCATAAATTGGTATTAGTTCCCCATAGTATGAGAATCAATCGAATAGAATCGAATCAATTAGTGAAAACAATCCTAATTCGACCATCTTACCTTTGTCTCTTTATCTTTTCCAGTTCAATTTTTAGGTTTCTTTTATTATTATTAAACAATGCTTAATTCAAATAATTATATCAAATTTTTTACAAGTTAAATTCCTTGATTAGACATAAAATATCATTAATATTTGTTACCCCTCGATTTCGAGGTCTAAATAGGCAAAGCCACGTGGCAGAACGGCCAACAGGGAGTCAAGGGAAGGTACAATAGGTCAAAAGTCCCAATGAAGAAAAAGTCTGAGGTCCCTGATTCGGCGCCAGAGGTTGTTACACTAACAAGCCTCAACCTGAAGCACTTCTTCAAA
>CAIGRT010167470.1:0-11891 GCA_903798405.1 Fraxinus platypoda | reverse complement strand
CACAAATCAGCTTTCAAGCTGAAAAAGTTTTGCACCGATTTTCAGCCTCATATTGAGACTAGTGTTTGACATGGAAAATGATCTAATTTGAAGATGGTCTCTGAAGTAAAGTTGTGGCTCTTTGAGTTAGCTTTCCAATACAACTTGAATCAGCTCAATCGGACATCCGAAAAGAAAGTTATGACCCAAACACGCTGCAAGGCGAGCGTCCTCGCCTGCAGGAGAGGCGCACGCCTCACACCAAGAAAGCCTCGACTGAGGTTGCCCAATTCCTTAAGGCGTGCACACTAGCTTACACTAGGTACGCGCCTCAAGCCAAAACGTGAAATTTTTCTAGTTTCCTTGTTTGATTGAAGCACGTATGAAAACCTAATTTTCCACCATATTTAAGCCCTAAAACGTTCCAGAACGGGGACGATTCATCTCCTATCATTTTTCTCTCAAGTTTGGCTCAAGAACTCCATGGAAGGCTAAAGAAATTGGTGAAGTAAGGGAGGAACTCATTCAGATTCGGTGATTTCACTTTCTTTATTCATGCTTTTTGGTATTTCTTTTGCTAAACACTCCTAGATCTAGATTTTCATCTTTATGAGTTAATTGTGAAATTGATTTAACATGTATTAAGTTTTTTTTCATAGAATCAATCTCGTTTTTTTTTTATCAAACAATTGAACTATGTGTTGAATTTCTATTTCATTAAATCTATTGGTGTGGTTATCTACTTTCTTATGCTATATGTATATGAATGATTTATACTCTAATTTCAATAGATGATTGTGACAATTGTTAAGGGAATCTAGAATTTGGGAGTAAAATTATGAATTAAATTGGTCTTTATTACTAAATTTTTCGATTAGAGTACCAGGATGAAGGTCTCTAATTGTGTCATCAATTTGAATAAACGATGTTGAATGATCTAATCTGAATGAGGGAATTCCGATGCTACACTGCCTTAAATCACTGAATTTTATCTCACATTGTTTTGATATTAATTTAATTGATCAACAATTCAATTCTCCCGCAAATTTAAGAGGACAATTCACCCCCTTAGAACCTTTGACAACTTTTCCATCTCCCTGTGGATACGACACCCCAAAGCTACACTACAACACCGCATAAATCTTTAGGCGTAATCAGTTCGTGGTAGTCTACTTCAACGACATCCTGATCTTCAGTCAATCCCAAGCAGACCACAAAACCCACCTTCGACAAGTACTAGAGGTATTACAACGTGACCAACTTTACATTAATTTGGATAAGTGTTCTTTCTGTAAGCCCCAAGCCATATTCTTGGGCTTTATTGTCTCTTCCAAAGGAGTTGCTGCAGATCTAACCAAAGTGAAAGTAATTCAAGATTGGCCTACGCCTCAATCATTCTTTGACATCAGGAGCTTCTATGGTCTGGCAGCATTTTATCGACGCTTTATTCAAAATTTCAGCTCCACTATAGCCCTAATTATGGAATGTCTTAAGGCCAAGACCTTTACATGGACTCCCACGGCTGTAAAAGCTTTCACGGAAATCAAGCTTCAAATGTCCACCGCACCTGTTCTTCGACTGCCAGACTCTTCAAAAATGTTTGAAGTTGTGTGCGATGCCTCACAGGTGGGCATAGGCGACGTACTCAGCCAGGAGGGACATCCAATTGCCTACTTCAGTCAAAAATTGAATGACTCCAGGAAGAAATATTCGGCTTATGATGTCGAACTTTATGCTCTCAATCAGACACTAAAACACTGGCGTTCTTACCTTGTTCATAGAGAATTTATCTTGTTCACAGATCATGATTCTCTTAAACATTTCCACTCCTAGAGCAGATTGAATGCCAAGCATGCTCGGTGGTTTGACTACTTGCAACAGTTTGATTTTGTAATCAAGCACAAGTCGGGCAAAGAGAACAAAGTAGCGGATGCATTGAGTCGACGACATCACCTTTTAACAATTCTTTCCGCTAACTCCACAAGTTTTGAGGCAATAAAAACCCAGTACCAATCTGATCCTAATTTCAAAGTGCAATGGGAAGCACTCCATGAAAACCCGAAAACAGCCAAAAGTGGGTTTACTCTGCGTGATGGCTATCTTTTTAAAGATTCGCACATCTGCATCCTCAATGGCTCCATACGCGAGTTCCTAATTCAAGAGCTGCATGGATGAGGACTTGCAGGCCACTTTGGAAATGACAAGACATTAGCCATGGTAAAGGATTGTTTTTTTTTTGCCAAAACTCAGACGTGATGTCAACACAGTTGTGGCTCGTTGCCGAATATGCCAAACAAACAAAGGGACCAAAACCAATGTAGGTCTCTACACTTCGTTACCAATCCCACACCATCCTTGGATTGACATCAGCATGGATTTTATATTGGGCCTGCCTCGGACACAACGATGCCATGATTCCATAATGGTGGTTGTTGATAGATTCTAAAAAATGGTTAATTTTCTCCCTTGTCGGTGTACTTATGATGCTTCACATATCACTGAGTTGTTCTTTAAAGAGATTATCCTCCTTCATGGTGTTCCTTCATCCATTGTGTCCGACGATGATGTTAAATTCGTCAGCTATTTCTCGAAAACATTGTGGACAAAGCTTGGCACCAAACTCTCATTCTCAAGTGCGTTTCACCCTCAGACGGATGGGCAAACAGAGGTAATTAATCGCAACTTTGGCAACCTATTATGTTGTTTGATTGATGACCACACTTCTAGCTGGGATTTGCTCTTGCCTCATGTTGAATTTGCATATAACAATTCAGTGAATCAAACAATTAGATGCACGCCATTTCAATTGGTTTATGGAGTGGAGCCTTAAACTCCCCTGACCATAAGCTTACTACTACGGCCCAAACGTTTCAGTGAAGCTGGGATTGATTTTTCCAACTACAAGAAGGATATCCATGAAGAAGTTCACCATTGAATTGCTCTTCAGACGGACAAATATGCCGCCCATGCGAATTTAAAATGGAAGTATGTGCAATTTGCTGTGGGTGACCAAGTCATGATCAGGCTCCGGCCGAAAGATTTCTCCCATGAAGCTTTAGCAAGTTACACGCTAGAAGAGCTAGGCCATTCTCGATTCAGAAACAATTAAGCGCTAATGCATATGTTGTTGACCTCCCACTTTAATTTCACATCAGTCCAGTCTTTAATGTGGAGGACCTCACTCTGTTCCAGGGCATAAGTGCAGATCCAGCGTCCCAGCAACCTTCAGTTCGGGTTCTTTCCGCTCCACCATTTACCGAAAGCATCACAGCCATTCGAGACCATCAATTCGTTTCTACAAACCGTGGCGGGTATCACAAGTTCTTAGTGTTGGGAAAAGCTCTGATGAAGTAAACAATAACACAACAAAGCTCAATGATATTCTGGATGAATGACCTGAATTCTTATTGAACAATCTTGGCTATATATATAGCCCTTACAGTACTTAACAGAACAGCTGAAATAAAGTTCACGTTTAGCTAAACATTAGCTAACGTGGTTAGTGTAATCTGACCACTAACAATCTTAATTAATCCTAAAGACTAGGGATTTATTTAACAGAAGCAAGACTCGGTAAACACCTAAAAACAAGCAATAATTATCCTTTCAATCCCTCCCCTAAACTAACTGTGGTAGGTAGTTAGTTTAGTTCATCTGCCTTGCAAATCCCCATCTGACTTCTAAGCTTCTGGAAGGCATCCAACTTCAACGACTTTGTCATCACATCTGTAGTTTGCTCATCTGTTCCACAATGTAACAACTTAATGGTTCCATCCTTAGCAAGCTCCCTCAAGAAATGGAAACGTACATCAATATATTTGCTCCTCCCATGCATGACAGGATTCTTTGACAATTTGATGGTAGCTGTTGTCACACATGACTATGGTGCCCTACTTTTGTGCATGTCCCAGCTGCTCCAAAACTCTTTTCATCCACATTGCTTGACTTGCACACCCAGCTGCTGCCACAAACTTTGCATCTGTGGTTGACAGTGTAACAATTGGCTATTTCTCTGAAAGCCAAGATACTGCTCCAGAACTTAACAGAAAAACATAATAGGAAGTGCTTTTCCGATCATCTAAGTCAGCAGTATAGTCACTATCTGTGTAGGCAATCAAGTCATCTGAACTCCCTTTATTGTACATGATTCCATAATCAAAGGTACCCTTCAAGTACTTTAATATTTTTTTGGCAGCTTGTAAATTAATCTCTGTAGGCTTAGCCATGACTGCTGATTAAACTCACAGTGTACATTATGTTTAGACGAGTTGCAGTGAGATACATGAGACTCCCTACAATTTGCTTGTAATATGACTCATTAATTGCAACTCCATCTTCATCCTTGCTCAACTTGCAACCTGGAACAATTGGACTATTGACTGCATGACTGTCTAGCATTCCAAATCGCTCCAAAACCTCATGTGCATATTTCTTTTGGCATATGAAGATACCATCAGGCTATTGGGATACTTCAATGCCAAGAAAGAACTTTATTTTTCCCAGATCAGTCATTTCAAAAATTTGCATCATTGAACACTTGAAATTGCTCATCATCTCTTCTTCATCACCAGTATAGATTAGATCATCAAAATAAACACTTACAATAAGTATTTTACCCTCTTTGCTACCTTTTGTGAAGAGAGTCTGCTCATTTGGACATCTTTCGAAACCCTCACTGAGAAAGTAAGTTTCGATGCGGCTGAACCAAGCTCGTGGAGCTTGCTTTAAGCCATATAGAGCTTTGTGTAACTTGTGGACCTTGTCCTCACTTCCTTTGACCTCATAACCCTTTGGCTGCTCAACGTACACATCTTCATCAAGTTCACCATGGAGGAAGGCTGATTTCACATCTAATTGGAATATTTTCCAATTTCTTTGAACCGCAAGAGCCACCACCATCCTCGCTGTCTCCATTCTTGCCACTGGAGTGTAGACCTCAGTGTAGTCTATCCCATCTTTCTGCGTGTATCCCTTGGCCACCAAGCGTGCTTTGTGCTTCTCAAGCTCTCCATGCTCATTATACTTGGTTTTATAGATCCATTTCACCCCAATTTTCTTGGCTCCAATAGGAAACGTAACCAATGTCCATGTCTTGTTTTTCTGTATGGACTTAATTTCATTGTCCATTGCCAATCTCCAGCTTGCATTCCTCACCGCTTCTTCATAATACAATGGATCACTTGACACCATTAGTGCTATATTACTCTCATCTTCAGATAACCCGAGGTCCTCCCCACTAACATAATCCCTCATCCATCCTGGACGATTTCCCACTCTCTTACCAATACTACCTCCACTATCTTCTCTATCCCCATTGTTTGGAGATTCATTTCCTCTATCACCACTGCTAATCTTACCTATATTTTCACCATTATTTCCAACCCCATAAGTGTTTTCATCTCCCTCACCATTATTATCACCTACTCCTGCATCATCATCTTCTCACTCTAAATTTATCAAAATTTGTTCTTCATAACTCTCATCCCAATTCCATTGTCTATCCTCTTCAAATATTACATCCCTACTCACCACTACCCTTTTAGTAATAGGATTATACAGTCTATATCCCTTAGATTCCTCACTAACACCCAAAAATACAGAAATAGAACTTCTATTGTCAAGTTTAGTCCTTTGTACCTTTGGCACATGAACATGAGCTATGCAACCAAAAACTCGAAAATGATCAACGAAAGGCTTCGTTCTGCTCCACGCTTCTTCAGGTGTGATGTTTTTGACTGCCAAGGTTGGACATCTGTTCAACAAATAATTGCTCCAATTTACGGCCTCTGCCTAAAATGGTTTTGGAATTCACTTCTCTGAGAGCATTGCACGAACCATGTTCATTACAGTTCTATTCTTCTGTTCAGCCATGCCATTTTGTTGAGGGATGTAGGCAGTTGTCAGCTGCCTTTTAATGCCATTCTCCATGCAGAAGTTGTTGAATTCAATTGAGGTGAACTCGCCTCCTCTATCTGTACGCAGACACTTGATGGGCAAACGGCAAACCTGTCTCATTCTCCACCATTTTCTTAAAACACTTGAAATGACTCAATGCTTCTGATTTCTCACTCAAAAAATACATCCATGATTTCCTACTGTAGTCATCTATGAAACACAAAGAGTACCTTTTGTTGCTGTTGGACATGGGAGTGATTGGTCCACAGATATCTGCATGGATGAGACCCAATATTTGACCTGCTCTCCAAGAACTCTTCCTGGGTATAGGATCACGGTGATGCTTGCCAATAATGCAATCTTGGCACAACTCATCTGAGGCAGTGAAATTAGGAAGGCCACGCACCGTTTTCTTGCTCTACAAGGTCCTCAAACCCTTGTAGCTTAAGTGTCCATATCTCCGATGCCAAAGCTGAGACAAATTCTGTGATCTTGTGTGAAAACACTCTTCATGTTGTTGCTGAGACATCATTTGTGATTGGGCAAACAAGATGAACATCCTATTTGTGCTTATGCCAGTCTGAATAATCAAGCCCTTATAGGGATGAAAGATCTTGCGTACACCTCCCTCAATCAGAATTGCCAACCCTTTCTCTTGAAGCTGCCCTATGCTCAGGAGATTATTTTTTAACTCTGGAACATAGTACACTTCAGTAATAATTTGGTTAACACCATCAATTAGAAGCTTTACATCACATTTTCCTGTCACCTCCATCCTAGTGTTGTTGCCCAGCTTGACTAAATGATTGAAGCGCTCATCCAGCCTTGAGAACAAGGCTTGATCCCCACACATGTGATTAGAGCACCCCGAGTCAAGAAACCAAGCATATTTTCTTCTGGCCTCATGCAGCTCTACATGGGACATCAACAGCATCTCATCCTCTTCTTGAAGCTCAGCATAGTTTGCTTCCTTATTCCAACTCGGACATTCATATTGAAAGTGCCCAAGTTGATGGCAATTGAAACACTCCACCGTGGCATTTGTAAAAGCTTGTGGGCCTCTACCTCTTCCCCTGCCCCTAAAGCTGCTTCTTCCTCGACCTCTGCCACTGTACCTTTCTTCATATGTATCTTTAAGAGCTTGCTCATCATTGCTGTGTCTATTAAACTTCTGCTCATGAACTATCAGTGAACTCTGTAATTCATCTATAGACATGGCATCAATATCTTTGGACTCTTCAATGGCACATACAATATAATTGAACTTATCTGTCAAAGACCTCAAAATCTTTTCAACCACAGTCACATCAGTCATCACATCTCCATACACACGCATCTTATTTGCCACTGCCATAACCCTAGAAAAGTAAGCAGTATTAGTTTCACCTGATTTCATCTCTAGGGTTTCAAAATCTCTGCGGAGACCTTGAAGAGTCGACCTCTTCACTCTTGTGTTCCCTTCGTACTTCCTTTTCATAGCATCCCAAATGTCCTTCGTAGTGTCTTTCTTCAGGATGGTCTCCATGATTGACCTATCTATTGCTTGGAATAGATAATTCTTGACCCTCAAATCCTCCACCTACAATCCCTCATAACTCGTCAGCTGCACCTCTGTCAATACTGTTTCTGCTGGTTGCACGTACCCTGTCTCCACAAGATCCCAATATTGTTTGGATCTCAAGAAGTTTTCCATCAGCATAGCCCAGTGGTCATAATGATCATTGAAGATTGGAATTGCGGGCTGTGCAAATTTTACTTCATCTGACATCTCTCTTTGTTTTGGTGGTCACTCAAAGATGCTGCCTTTTTGTCTCTCAAGCCCAGTGCTGGCTCTGATACCAGAGTGTTGGGAAAAGCTTTGATGAAGTAAACAATAACACAACAAAGCTCAATGGTATTCTGGATGAATGACCTGAATTCTTATTGAACAATCTTGGCTATATATATAGCCCTTACAGTACTTAACACTTAACAGAACAGTTGAAATAAAGTTCACGTTTAGCTAAACACCAGCTAACGTGGTTAGTGTAATCTGACCACTAACAATCTCAATTAATCCTAAAGACTAGGGATTTATTTAACAGAAGCAAGACTCAGTAAACACCTAAAAACAAGCAATAATTATCCTTTCACTTAGTTCAATGGGCCAATAAACCAGCTTCAGAATCTGTTTGGTTACATGCCAATGAAATTTTACGCATCAATCCTGAACTACAGGATACCTATCTCAACCAAAATTTGCCGGAGACAGGTGCTTCGAGATGGCGGCAGTTGATGCAAGACTAAGTCCTCTTTCTACTTGGAGTCCACTTAGAACCTGTTGGGAGTTTCTAGATAAAATAGGCAGTTGACTTTTTACATACACGTGGAATTTATCTTCAATTTTATTTTTAGTTGCAGAATAATTCTCCCACAAACTCCATTATCTCAGTTGGTTACATGGGTCTTGTTGTACGTGGGGGTGTTCTGCAATTTAGTTTTAGATCATGGTTTAATTCATGCTGGTTTTAAGCATGTTAGTGGGTCAGTTAGTTATTTGTAATCATCTATTTAAAGCCTTCGTTTGTTTAATGAAAGACACATACTTGAAAAATCCAAATTATTTTGTCTTGGAGTAATTCCATAACACGTGGAAGTGATTTCGAACCCTTCCAGAAGTCAGTGTTATATTGAATTTCTGAAAGTTTTGTTCTTGTCATCTTGCATACACCAAACAATTTTTGAAATCAGTGGCTTGCATCTTGCCAACACTTGTTTTGTAAACAAACTTTGTACAACTAGATTAATTGAACTAGTAAAGCCTTTCAAAATCATGGATCTAGCTAGCATATTGTTTAATAAAATTATAATCCAAGCCATAAACCCTACTGTTAGAAGCAAATTTCATAATTAAATTACTAATAATCCAATTATAAACTTCATTATTAGCTACAATTATTAGAACCCGCGTCCTACATTTTGTATAATCAGCAACTCATCGGAGGAAGATCCAAGGTTTTCGCAAAACCCGCTGGCGGCGATGGTTTCTTGAAAAATCTACTCCCGAATGCAAAGAATCCGACGGTGTGGCCGGCGATTGCAACCAGAAAAACGCCTCCATTGAAAGACATCACGGCCAGCATCACCATGTAAGCCAAACCAACCCTTATAGCGTACATTAGAGTTTGAAGCAGCCCCGCCACAAGGCGATTGGAGGTTTCTTCGATGTAATTACAGTGTGAGAGCCACTCGACGGTAACCGCCAGGAGAAACACCACCACAAGGGCGAGAGCGTACATGCCGGAGTTGTTGTATCCTGGCCATCCGTGAAACAAAATTTCGGTGCTTTCCCCCCAAAAGAATGTCATGTGCATCATCATGTGGCTGTGGTAAAAGGCACCAGGCGGCGCTGCCATGCCCATGCCACCACTCATTCCGTTCATGTGACCGCCTTCGTTCAATGGTTGTTCGAGAGTGGAAGGGGGAGGATCGGAGTTAGGGTTAGGATTTGCGTGGTAAACTGCAGAGGAAATAAGGCGACTGGTGCGTTCATATAAATTAGGCTTGTCGTACAGTGCCGTAATAGTTACGTCGTACAAGAAATGTGTCATACATAGTGCATGTTTGGCAAATCTTAAAAAATTATTCATAAGATAAAAAATAAATGATTTTTCTATTTCTTTTTGTCAAAGTTATTTCTACTAATTAAGTACTTTGAAAAAAGTAATATAGAAGTACTTTAAAATTAAAATAAGTTTGACGATATTAGATAGCAATATGAAAAAATGAGGGTTGTGCTTCATAACCGTTTATGTAGCATGATTTTGAGTCGATAACTTTCGAATTCTGAATCTTTAACCTATTTAATTCTGTAAATCTAGATTCTTACATTACAAAATTTGTTTACGTGGACATTAAAATTGCAAGTGACTTTCACATGATTTAAAGTTGGACATTAAATAGTTTGATGATTTTTTCCTTAAGCATTAAGTCATGTGAAATAATGTGAGATTTTAACATTCGTATTGATAATTTTTATCATGCGAGGATCCAAATTCATATATCTAAATGGATTAAGAGCTCAAATCTCATTTTTAAACTTTGGGGACCTAAACCCCCACCTATTGAAAGCTTAAAGAGCACTTCCATAAATTTCTCTAATATAAATATGGTAGACTTCATTCCTTAATATTGTCTAATGGTTTACGTTATCCCATTTCCGAATCACGAGTCAATATTGGGATCGTTTTAATTTGAGGGAAATTAGTACAAGGAAATAATTCAATTATTTTCAATCTTCCCTAGTTTGAGCCCAATTTTTAGAGAGAAAAAAAAAATCATTTATGAATAGTGATTTTTAAAGAATGTGTGGTTAAAAATGAAGAATTTTTTTCGATTTATTTATAATATTATATTATTGAAGAATGTGTGGTTAAAAATTAATTTTAAAAAAATGAATTTTTTTTTTTTTTAAAATGGGGCTCAAACATGGTATAATTGAGGTCATATTAATATATTGCAATGGCAATGAATTATTGGCATATATTTGTTAGTACTATTTGATTGTTTTGTGAAAAAAAAAAGTACAAACTAAGAAGGTAAATATGCACTTGCCCCAAAATTTTCGTTAGTCTAAATCATAGATTCTACTCTCTCTTTTATGCATCTTGCTATATGTATATCAAGATTTACATAATATATTATATAATATCACGTGACACTTCAACATTTATCAGTTTAAAATACAGTCAACTTTTTTCATCAAATATTTTCCCTCCAAATTATATTATATAATCCATTATGTACATTTTTTATGTACAAGTATCAAAATCCCTCTTTTACTTGACGCATTCTTCATAATTTTTCTTTATTTATTTTTTGTAAATGAATATCATCTCTTGGAGTTCAAAAGAAATTTGAAGTATAGGTTTCGCATTCGGCCCGGCCATCAACCCCTTTAAAATACTAGGCCACTGAATTGTCAACATGTCTAGTGAATGAAATTCGAGTTGAATCAAACAAATTTGGTTAAGGTTTAAAAACACAAATTTTCACTTTCATCATAATATCATATGCTTAAGAGATGAATTAATGGAAAATTTTGAGAAGGATTCCAAAATGATAGGACCAATAATTTTTTCTATGAAATAATTCTCACTTATCTTAATGGTATTAATAGAAATGTGAAAATTAAATTTATTAAGTGAAATTTTTTCACGAAAGCATTCTTAACTATACTATACTCTATGTACTCTAATTAAAAATGTCTCATGAAATTCACACAAACTTTAAAATGTGGTTGTGATTAACCTTTTGACATTTGAAAATTTATGCAACACAAACAACATCCACAATGGGTAGACCGAACCTAACCCTAGAGATCAAGTTGCAGTATCCAATAGGAGACTAGTGGTCCATTAGATATTAGAGTTCAACTCTAATGTCTTTTTCCATTTTTAATAATAATTAAAAACTATAGAGTTAGGCGGGGATATCTACCAATTTATTATTACCTATAAGAAAGGTACAAACATCCAACATAAGAACTTTCAGTTGGGATCTAGATAACTTTTTGGCATGGATATTCTTCCTTTTTCATATGAAGTCTAAATAATCAAGTCCCTTAATCAAAATCTGGGCTATGAAGTTTTCAGGGAAAAAAGAAATAGAAATAAATAAGCATTATGAAAAGAAAGGAAGAAAGAAGCCCTCGTAAAATAATTAAGGTAGAGTGGGCCTTTGACGTGGTAAAATATTAGGCCTCTACACCTTAGGGGTATACCAAGGACTAGACTTAGCCACATTTACCATGGGGAAATTAAGAAAAATAATGGTTTTTAAAATTTGATTATTGTTATAAATCCAAAGGCACAAGAGAGAAATAAGAGAAGAATAAAACGAGTCAATAAATTTATGTGTATTTTATTGAGAATCAATGTATCATATTTATAGGATTATGTTAGGTTTATATTTTGTATTGGCGATTCTGTAAACAAATTGACCAACTTGAATATTTATAAAAGTTTAGGGACTAAATT
>CAIGRT010167434.1:0-18334 GCA_903798405.1 Fraxinus platypoda | reverse complement strand
ACGCCCACCACCATCACCGCCCAAACACCCATCGTAAACGATACCGCATATTTACCACCACAAACCGCCGCCGCCGCATCATCTCCAGCACCACCACACAAATCATCTCTAGCACCATCTCTAGCACCACCACACAAATTACACAGCATCGATCTCCATCGAAATCTGCTAACACACGAGTTCAATCACACACGATCTCCATCGAAATCTGCCTCGAATCAGAAATCAGTAGATTTCCATGGGGCAGCGTTGCGACGCTGCTGCGAATTAGGGCAGCGTCAAATCGCCGGCAGCAGCGCCGCGAAGGGAGGGGGAGGAGAAGGGGAGGAAGAGGTCGCCGAAGAGAAGTCGCTGGCACAGCGTGGAGATGGATCGGGAATGAGAGAAGGCGCGAGGTGTTATCGCGGTTTGCTGGTGGCGACCTTCCTCCGATGACACTGCTATTTTGGGGAGAGAGAGGGGGGAGGGTGGGAGAAGTGAGAGAAAATGAGGAGAGAAATAGGTGACGGGAGAGAGAGAGAGAGAGAGCAATGAATTTAGGGTTTGTTTTTAGATGAAATTAATTGGGATGAAGATTTTATAATTAATATTTAATTATATAATTGTAATCTGTATCTATTCAAAAATGTCTGATTTTTGAAAGTTAAAACTTGAAATCTGATTTTAGAATTAGGATCTCCAAAAGTAGGGAAATAGGTAATTATCACTATGAATAAATGAGTTACGAGAAGACCACAAGATTGTACATTTTGTAGAAGTTGGGTTGTTGAATTTTGTTAGGCCCAAATATCTGCCCTATATACTGCCGGTTGGATTGTCACTGTGGCTCAATTCGTCGGCCCAAAATACTGGTCCAGTAAGTAGAAGAATCTGGTAATAATGATTGAATACGTTTTTTAATTGAAAAATGTGTTTTTGCTGATGATTGGCATGTAGCTGAATATGCACTGTTGGATGATATAATTGGCCTTGTTTCAAATAAAATGGTGGCTGATGACTTTAGGGTTTCATTCTGAAACCTAGCAGTTTTCTCTCAGTTCTTCATATTCTCTGTATATTCTTTGGTATGATTTTCTATGTACATACTGAGTGTTATTGTAAGGAAGAAAATATTAGTGTTTTTTCTCTTTTGTGAGATTGAATTTCTTGAGAAGATTTCTGTAATTGAGAGAGATATGAGAGCTTTGTGTTATTGTAATCAGAATTTTACCTATTTTTGGTGGTGCTATTAGATTTGAGCTTAATCCTAACGGATGTTCAACGGGAGATTAGATGTTAGATAGCGGTTGCCGAACCTCCGGGGCCTTTGGCCAAAAATTCTTTGCGTTCGTTTATTTTTTTGTTATTTTTGTTTGTGTATTTGGTTTTAAAGCGTTGAGTTGTCAAATTTTGAAAATTTGGGACCAACAGTGGTATTAGAGCTTGAAATTTTTTTATCCATCTTCAAACTTGTTTTTAAAACTCGATCTGTTTTTGACCGACTCTTCTGCTTTAGAGTAAATGTCAGATCTGAGACGATCTATTAATTTTCTTTGAAAAACTTCCTTCGATCTGAAACTGGAGTTGATTCTTGGCATTTTTGAGTATTTCTTTTATGTTCGCAATTCTGTTAACGAATACTTAACCCTTCATTTAAAAGAACTGGTTAAAGTTTTTTTTTTTTTTAAATGAAAAAAAAAAAAGAGGATCTCCAAAACCCCCCTAAATTTACCTTTGTCTAGGAGTTTATGGGAGAACCCTAGAATCTAAGGGAATTAAGGTTTCGGTTAAGGAAATTCAAAAACGTTTTACTGGTTCTTGAAATTTATATTCTGTTACTATGTGTGTGTTGTAATATCTTGATTGAGTTTAAATTCATATACCTATTTTGAACTGCTGCATATTGTGAACTTTGTGTTGATATCTTGAATGTGCTCTATTTAGGGGATATGGCCCTTTGCATGAAAATAATTTTGAAATTATATGCGTTGAATCTTTTCCATTTATTGCTTACCATGTGTAAGTATAGTTGGCTATCAATTTTTCCTACCCATATTTGGATTACATTCTCTATCTTGTAATGAATTACTTGAAATTGTTCTTTCCGATATATTCTTGTTTATATTTCACTTGGGCACAATTACTACACTGTTGCATAGCATGACTTCTAAAGTAGATGTTCAGATTTCGGATGGCAAAGGAGACTTTAGTCTCTAGCGACAGAAAATTAGGGCTCTTATGCTACAATTGAAATGTGCTAATGCTATTGATGAATCTTGGAGAAAAGATCTATCTGTTGATGAGATAACTGAACAAGATGAATTAGCCTGGAGTATTATATTTCTTCATTTATCTGATTCTGTAATTAGGAAAGTAGGGAAAACCAAAACTATTGTAAAATTGTGGACTGCTTTAGAGAAACAATATCTTACTAAGACTCCACCAAATAAATGTTTTTTTTAGACAATTTTTTGGTTTTAAGTTTGATCCTAGCATGGACTTAGAAGAAAATGTGGACAGATTTAATAGGATCACACAAGATCTAATAAACAGTGGTGAAAATATCTTTGATGAGCAGAAAGTGGTTGGTTTACTTAATGCACTAGGAGAGAAATATAAGGACATTAGGAATGCTTTAGAATATGGTAGAAGTGACTTGACTGTTGATATAATTCACAGCTCTGTTTCAAATAGAGATTTGGAATTGAAATCTAAACATAGAGATTTTTCATGTTGAGAATATCCCATCCAATCAAAAAACCTTAAGTCAAAGGTGTGAGTAATTTTAGTCAATCCAATTATAATAAGAAGAAATAGGGTAATAACAAAGGAAAAGACAAGAAGACCAATAAAGGTAAAACAAAGAATATAAATTGTTATTACTGTGGAAAAACAGGTCATTGTATTAAAGATTGTTTTAAGAAGGCTAATGATCAAAAGAATGGATCTAATCCTGAGAATGACTCTTTAGCCATTGCTGCCTCTTATAAAGAATTAGGGGCTAATGTTGGGGTAGCCTATGTATCTTCAATTGAACGGTCTGATCAGAACCGAGTTCTGGATTCAGGTTGTTCCTTTCACATGAGTTTCAACATTAATTGGTTTTCCAACTTCTCCAATCTTGATGGAGGTTTTGTGAAACTTGGAAACAATGAGTCATGCCAATTAAGGACATTGACAATATTGTTTTGAAACTGGAAAATGGTCAATATATAATGTTAAAACATACTAGGTATGTACCGGCACTAAGAAGAAATCTCATATTTATAGGGATTCTAGATGATGAAAAATATCATATTAAGATTAAGAATGGTTTCACAAACATAATAAGAGACCAGAACCTTATTGTCAGTTCACCAAAAATTAATGAAATCTATGTTATAAATTCTGAACTTGTCTCACTCAATAGTACTGTAAACTTAGTGACACATACTGATAGGTCTATGTTATGGCACAAGATACTAGGTCATCTTGGTGAAAAAGGTCTAAAATTCCTTTCATGTCAAGGGGTCTTTAGAAGGGACATTATTAAAAAATTAACCTTTTGTGAACATTGTATTATGGGAAAACAAGTTAGGTTGCCTTTCAAGACAGGCACACATAAGTCTCAAAATGTCCTTGAATATATACATAGTGAATTACGGGGACCTGCCCTTATACCTATTGTTTCTGGTTACAGATACTATCTTCTTACAGTAGATGATTACTCAAGGAATGTTTAGATTTTCTTATTAAAATCTAAATCTGATTCCTTTACAATCTTTAGATAGTGGAATACACTAATTGAAAATCAAACTGATAAGAAGATTAAGATTTTAAGAACTGATAATGGACTTGAGTTTTGCAATACATAATTTGATCAATATTGCAACAAACATGAAATTTTGAGGCATAGAACTGCGAACTACATTCCTCGGTAAAATGGAATTACTGAAAGAATGAACATGAACCATTCTTAAAAGGACAAGATGTATGCTGATAGTTCAGGTTTACCAAAAATATTTTGGGGCGAGACAGTTAAAACTGCGTGCCATTTGATAAATAGACGTCCCTCCAACTCCCTAAATGACAAAGTTCCTGAGCAGGTTTGGTCAGGATCAATGCCTGATTATTCCTATCTCAGGACCTTTGGATGTGCAGCTTATGCACATCATATTGACTCCAACTCCGATCCATCTGATATAGAACCAACCTCTTTTGAAGAAGTTGTATCCTGTAAGGAATCTTTGATTGCAGCTATGAAAGATGAAATGGATTTCTTTTATAAGAATGAAACCTGGAATTTAGTAGAAAAACCTAAAGATTGCAAATCGATTGACTGCAAGTGGGTTTGCAAAATTAAGGAAGGTGAGTTAAAGTCAAATGATAAAAGATATAAGGAAAGATTTGTAGCAAAATGTTTCGCACAAAGAGGGGGAATAGACTATACTGAAATTTTTTCACCTGTTGTGAAATACACCTCTATTAGAGCATTTCTTGTCATTGTAACTTAATTTGATTAAGAGTTAGAACAACTTGATGTGAAGACTGCCTTCCTATATGGTTCTTTAGATGAAACCATATATATGACTCAACCTAAAGGTTTCGAAGTAAAGAAAAATGAGAACTTAACGTGTCTTTTGAATAAATCCTTGTGTGGCCTAAAACAGGCCCCAAGGCAATGATATAAAAGATTTGACTCTTTTGTACAGGGTTTGAAGTTCAAGAAATCAGAATATTCATGTTTTTATTTCAAAAAGGATGGAGAATCGGAATTTTTCTATCTTCTCTTATATGTTGGTGATATGTTACTTGCTGGTCATAATTCTGTTACTCTCAACTTTATAAAAGAAAAGTTGAAATCTGAATTTGAAATGAAGGATTTGGGACCTGATAGGAAGATTTCAGGCATGAAAATAAAAAGGGACAGAATTAATGGAAAACTGTTTTTAACACAAAAATCTTATATTGAAAATGTGGTTAAAATATTTTTCCTTCATGATGCTAAACATGTTAGTTTGCCTTTGTCTACTTGTGTGAAATTATTTGTTGATCAATCACTTAAATTTGAAGATGAATTTAAAAGAATGATGAACGTCAATGCCATTGGATTTGTAATGTATGTAATGGTGTGCTCTAGACCTGATATTACTTATGCTGTAAGTGTGCTAAGTAGATTTATGAGTAATCCATGTGAGCTTCATTGGGAAGCTATGAAAAGTTTGATCAAATATTTGAAAGGTACAAGTCAGTTAGGACTTATGTTTAAAACTGATAAAGATGGTCTTAAATTGAAAGGCCATATTGATTCTGATTTTGCTGAAAATTTAGAGGAGGAAATCTACAACTGCATATTTCTATGTGATAAATGATACATGCATTAGCTAGAAGTCTCAACTTCAGAAACTAGTTGCTTTATCTTCAAATGAGGCTGAATATGTAGCTGCAACTGAAGTATTAAAAGAAAGTTTATGGTTAAAAGGCTTATTAAATAAGTTGGGACTTATGGAAAATCAGGTGAATCTTTGCTCAGACAATCAAAGTGCCATTTTCTTAAGCAAAAATCCAATTTTTCATGATAAATCTAAGCATATAGATGTTAAATTTCAATTTATTAGAGATATAATTGATAGAGGTGATATTAAGTTGATCAAAATTTATACTGAGATAAATCCTGCTGATTCAGGTACAAAGGTAATACCACTTACTAAATTCATTGACTCTTTGAGATTATTGAATCTTGAAGTTTGCTAATTTTATTTTCTTTGTGAACAGGTAATAAGAGCACGTGAAGTTAAGGTGATTAGGTTTTGAATCCACTTAAGTACAGTCACAAAATACAGCAAAGGTGGAGAATGTAGAAGTTGGGTTGCTGAATTTTGTGAGGCCTAAATATCTGCCTTATCTGCTACCGGTTGGATTGTCACTATGGCCCAATTTGTTGACCCAAAATGCTGGTCCAGTAAGTAGAAGAATCTGGAAATAATGATTGAATACGTTTTTTAATTGAAAAGATATTTTTGCTGGATGACTAAAAAGGTTGAATACAGCTTTCTCTCGGTTCTTCATCTTCTCTGTATATTCTTTGGAATGTTTTCTCTGTAAATACTGAGTGTTATTGCAAGGGAGAAAATATTAGTGTTTTTCTCTTTTGTGAGATTGAACTTTCTTGAGTAATTGAGAGAGATCTAAGAGCATTGTGTTCTTGTAATCGGAACTTTGCCTATTTTTGGCGGTGCTAGTGGATTTGAGTTTTATCCTAACGGATGCTCAACGGAGAATTAGGCGTTAGATAGCGATCGTCGAACCTCCGAGGCCTTTGGCCAAAAATTCTTTGTGTTCGTTTACTTTCTTGTTATTTCTGTTTGTGTATTTGGTTTTAAAGTGTTGAGTTGTCAAATTTTGAAAATTTGGGACCAACACATTCTTTATAAATTACCAATTACCATTACTAACCTATGCGTCGAAAAAGCACTAACGGAAGCAAGACAAAGAGTACGATGACAAGGAGAGAGTATGCACGTGAGTTCCACCAGTGGACGCCAAACCATTCCTGTAAAATGCCCAAGTGCAATGAACCTTGAGCTTGGCATCCGGAGAGGACATCTCCTGTAAATTATCATCAAATGCAATAACCATTAGTCAGTGATCATGTGAATACAAATAAAATAGGTGACATGATCAACAGGTTGAGTCTAATCAATTTATACTAGGTACTATAAAAGCAAATCAATTGCTTCTTACCAATGATAATCAAATAGATGATCAAAGCACCAAGGTTGGCGATCATAACACAAACTTGAAGTGCAACAGATCCTAACTTCCCAAATGACTCTGCCATCAACTCACCGTAAGTATTAGACTTGCCCGAGTGAGTATATTTCAATAGGAACTCCACGGTGACATCCACAAAGAAAGCAATGATTAATATCACTATAAAGCTCGGGATTACACCTAGGACTTTGAAAGTTGCCGGAATCGACATAATTCCAGCACCAACCATGCTGGTTGAGATGTTGAATATAGCACCAGAAATCGATCTACCTTCATCGGATGTTTTATCGTCAACCTGTTGAACCTCGGGTAGCAGAGGGGCACGATCCAGTTTCTCTGATCTCATCCTCTGCTATAGAAAAATAGGAGCATATTGGCCTTCTACAGCAATACCACCAGCATATATTTTTGTGGATGGTGACAATAATTGCAAGATGATATCAGCCACAGCCCAAATGATGGTCTGCTAACTGAATTAATAAATGCTGGTAGCAAATTTTCATATATATGTTGGATTTTGGATTGTTCAGAGAATACTTGACATGTACTATGTCATTCTGAGATGATGTACACATGAGCTACGAGAAAACTGAAAAAATGGCCAAACAATGGTCCAATAATATGTCAGGATCCTAATCCTAATGAAGGTGATCACAGCAATCAATTCGAATACTTTATTTAAATCAAGAGTTTATTTGACGGGATGTCCGACTAATTCAGGGAAAGTGGACAACAATGCAGTAATTTTCTAGATACCCTGATATGAAATGCTTTTGAAGCTTCAATATCAAAAATTGAAGAAACCCCGGATGTAAGTGCGAAAATGATGCCTCATAACTAATTTTTTCCAGCAAATTAAATGAAAACTTAAATTACAGGTTCTGCCAGGAGAACAAATTAGGATAACACAACAAATTTAAAAGCAAATGTTCAGTAAAGAAACTTTGAGATAATCATTTTTGGAGCAGAAAAATTTCCATCATTTTCTCAAATTTTAGAGGGTTTCTGAGAATTTTCAGTAAATAAACAATTAAACCAAACCAAATAAACTATCTCAGTGCAAGATGTTTGTTTTTAGATTTAATCACAAGAGTACATTGTTTTTTCCTTTGAATATTAAATCCAAATGGATAATAAATCTTAAATCACCTTGAAATTATTTGAATTTTGTTTATAAATCCTCACACATAAGGGTAAGATAATAAACCATGAAGGAGTTTTAAATGGCCATCCACCTTTTTAGCCAAAGCTTCCTCCCTAGATCTTCTCTCTTGTTCTCCACCTTTAAGTGCCTCCCTTGTGGAAAAAAATGTGAGAATGTGGCTAACCCTAACCACAAAGAACATATTTATAATGCTCAATTAAGGTTTCATAAATGCAAAATTTCCCTTAGACGTTAATGTAGTAGGCCAATTAAGTCTCATAGAGTCAAGAGAGTGACCTAACTGGACTCACATGACCCAAGCTCCAACAAATATTTCTAATTGGATCAACTCTTGACCAATGAAGATACATCTATTAATCCCGACTTGATCTATCAAAAATTCAAAATTGCACTCTCGAGTCTAGCAATAATTATGGAGGCAAATTATGATCCGATAAAAATATCCTCCGATCATCATTCCACAAGTCAACCCCCGTTTGATCGTCAATATGTTGAAATTGGAAAAAAAAAATACTATTTTGCCGTTCCAACATGTATAGCCCTCCAAGTCCCATTTTCATAAGGTAAATCCATTGTAAACAAATTAAAACATAGAGTCCAACGATCATATCATCAGATTAGTGAGCTCAAGTTCAAATGTCTTAAAGAATGCCTCGGAGTGACGATCGTCTCATCATAACGATTAATGGATTCCATTATTGCAAGTATATAATCTCTAATAGTTTTGCCGCGATTCCAAAAGTACATATATCGTTCTTCCAATTAAGATTTCACTCATTTGTACCTCAAAGAACTTGAACTAGCAATCAGAGGTACATCACTCGCTTAGAATTTATGTGACTCGTTCGATAATCAAATAGAGTCTCATTTCGAGCGGTCACAAATAAGTCATCTACGTGGTCCCGTTTAATGTGCACCAACCACATCATTATTCTTATTTCCAAGATATAAACAAATCTCAATAAGAACAATGAAATTTTATCAACATAAAGCGTCCAACTTCATGAACCGATTGTGAACGACATATTTTGATCATATAACGAATTGTGTCTCACTATACCCAAACCGTCGAGTATACAATTTGTTATATTTCATATGATCATGGAACGGNTAAAGCGTCCAACTTCATATATCGATTGCAAATGATATATATTTTGATCACGTCATAAAATATGTCTCACTATACTCAAACCATCAAGTATACAATTTGTGACATCCTATATGACCATAGAACTTTAGATTATTGTTACAAATTAAAACACGTGAATAATTGAGTAATCGAATATTAATTCATAATGTCGTTTATGAAATATTACTTGAATGACATCAAACAACACAAGAAACATAGATAAACCAAGCAAAATAATTAAACAACAAACGCACAACAATTCTTGAAAATTCCTATTTGTGCATATTGAAATAATTAAAAGAAAAAAGGAAATTAATAGATCAAATTATTAAATTTTCCTTAACAAAAGACAATGTAATCAATTTTGTAACCAACTATTATCCTCCATGCCTATTGATGCCATGTTTGTTTCGGATTAAAATCAAATTTTAATCTAAATCAAAGTCAAATAATCAATATTAACCACATCTTTCATGAGTCCCGCAGCTTTTTCAACAACACATTTCAAAAACTTCTATCACAATTCACTAAAAATCTAATTTTAATCCCCACCAAACACCTACTGAATGTACTATGTCAGCCGAGTGCTTAACATAAGCTGGTGCTTAGGAGATTAGTCATGTATATATAAATATGCATGTATGTATCATAGACGTATATGCACACTAAAGTACCTTTCAAGATTGATTGATGATCTCATAAACAGAATATCAAAACGACAATAGTCCAAAAAAGAAAATAGGTGATTTTTTTCTTCGAAATATCCTTACCTAAAAACCATGTTTTCAACATAAAATTAAAATCCCTTTTATCTTATTATCGACTGTGTATGACAAATCTCGTGTACTAAAATACAGAAATCATTATAAATTGTATTTTTGAGAAATACAAATATATATTGATCTTTTTGTGTCTGCAGAACTACGAGATCATCTGATTAATGATCTGAATGTTTGAAAATGAGAAGCCACGTGACTTCAATCTTGAACTTCAAGATTTGTTGAAAACTGACTTGTTTGGCACTTGAATTTTCGAGGCTTGGATTTACATTTCGGGACTTGGACTAGAATTGGATTTGATTTGAAGAAGATTTTGATCTTCTTGGATTTGGCTTGGAGTTGCTTGATTTAAAGAAGACTTTGATCTTCTTGATGTTTGTCGGACTTAGGCTTGAGAGGGTTTCTTCTATTCCTTCAACTTTGGAATTTCTTTAGTGTTTCGTGAATTTCTCCTGCTCCTTCACTTATGAAATTTTATGAACCTTTGGTCCTATTTATAGGAAAATTCTTAACCAATTTGTTAACTACCAAATTATCTTTAATTACAAAGAATAATTGAATAATTATGAATTTTGAAAAAGTAGGATGAACCATTGAATTTTATGATCCTTGATTTAATTAACTCAATTGGGCTAATTATTTAAATCGATATTATTATTATTATTATTATTATTATTATTATGTCTACAAATATCCACTCATGATTTATTTATTTATCATGAAAATAAATTAATAAATCTTAAATTATTATTATTATTATTATATACAATCCATAACTAATTTGATTTTGAGCAAGCTTCCTATCTTTGATGGTTTAGTAAAATTCGATATTGTTTCCGCCGGAGACGGTTCCGTTGGTAGAAACTAAGTGGTTTCCTTCTACGTTTTTTCCGTTTTCCCTTTTTTTTTTTTTCTAACGTAAGTTTTCACCTTTCTTTTCTTTTCTTTTCTCTTCTTTTTTATTTTTTTAATTGTCCTTTTATTTTGACTTCAATAAATTCGAAACCACCATTCTTTTTTTTTTCTTTCAGAAATTCGACTTTTGGAGCAGATCAAGGATTTTGATGTTCGAGATTTTCTTCTTGGAGAATTTAAATTCTCGTGTGGGAGTATAGAAGGAATTTGTTTATGAACAGACTCTAAATTTTAGACTGTTCTGTGGAAGTTGAAGAACAAGGAGCGTCACCTTTCACCATTCAAGGCATTTTGTGTTGATGATCAATGATCGACTCATTCGACGGTCTAAGGTATTTTGTATTGAGCACCAATGATTGACTCCTTCGATCGTCCAATGCATTTTGTGTGGAGAACCAATGATCGACTTCTTCGATCTTCCAAGGCATTTCGTATTGAGGACCAATGACCGGTTCCTTCAACAGTCGGAGGCATTTTGTTTTGAGGACCAAGAACCGGCTCCTTCGAGCGTTAAAGGCACTTTGTGTTGAGAACCAAGGACCGGTTTCTTCGATTGCCCAAGGCTGCAGGCCATTTACATATTTGGGAGACTCGTAATTTTAGACGATAAATCTAAAAAAATGAATTTAAAAGATTTAATGTTCAATTTTTGTATTGCTTATTTTTCTGTATACTGATTTATTTTATTTATTTTGTAGGAATGACTGGGATAAACTCTAATAATAAATTGTGTCTCGATATGTACGAATCATCGAGTTTAAAAATCAAGGCAAAAGTTATACTTGTTTTAAAGATACTGATGTGAAGCATCATAGCCAGTTCAACACACGAGGCAAGTTTAAACTCAGCATCCATAAAGCATCGACATCTCATTCTTCTAATCCTTCTGGGCATTTGTCGGAATTTTATATGCCCATCGTGAGTGAAGGCTACGAGAATTTGGACGCTACCAAGTCTAGTTGGTCTAGCAATAGTCTTCCCATTTTTTGTCTTCTGATTTACCATTCCCAAAGCATAGATCTCATCCCAATGGCAGTGGCTTCTGAAATGATTAACAATAAGGAAATACGAAGGGAAAGTGCACTTGTTAGTCGTGGAGGGGTTTCTTATCTTCCAAAGTTTTGGGAGTGGTCTACTTGGATCTAAAAACTCCGGCTCAAGAGGAATCTTCGCGAGTTAGCTTCTGCAGTAAGCTCTTTTGCAAAAGTTTTTCATCGTCCAAACTCTATCTATAGAGCTCTTTGTGAGATTTGGTGTCCAGATACTAACACTTTTGTGACCGCAAGTTGTGAAATTGGGATTCCTCTTTGGGACATCCATGAGATTAGCGGACTTTCAATCATGGGTCACTATTATGAAGAAGTAGTCTCAAGCCATTCAAAGTTGACAGATGATCTCCCTAAGTCTTGCTCATATCTTTTTAATGTTTTCTCATTAATTGCTATTGAGAAGAAAGAATTTGACAGCATTACTCATGCTACTTGGGTTGAATTCTTGTTTCGAGAAAATGGTTGTGTCCAAAATCCTCGACAAACTGAAGTTTATAAAAATGCCATGAATTTAAATCCATTCAAAATGCATCAGCAAAGGGCATCAACAAAAATAATGAGGCTCGTGGTTATAGATAAGCTGAAAAATATTTCTTCATAGAGACCGAGGTCATTGGAGTGATTTGTCAATATCTTTATCTATGGAAGAAGATGAAGAGTTCGAAATAGCAGCTTATCTCTCTTTGTAACTTTGTCGTTTCATTCTTCCCTCTGGGGAGGAATGTATGAAAGTTGGGACTTTTAAAGCATCTTTTAAGATGCTTACTAGATTCACTTACAGCCTAGTTCTTCTCATATTAGCAAGTATTTATGAGGGAATCACACGACTATCTAATTGCTTATCAAGCCGAGACCTTAGCAAAATTTCACACTCATTTCGCGGACATTTCCTTTTTGTTTTGGTTGGAACTTATTTTCTTGCTGGTATTTTTAATCACGTAGATTAGAATTATTATCATCCTATTATCCGAAAATATGCAGGCACTTTGAATGCTCTCCAATCTTGGGATACTAATGCCATTGATTGTTAGGACCTTATTCTTAGGAAAATGGATGTTGAAGACATTTGCTATAATCCAATTCTCCCACCATATCGTTCTAAAGTACGAGTGGATGATGTACCAAGGTCTACAGATCCTTCAATCAAGACCACCTCAAGCTATTCCAAGTCCTTCAAAGGTGACCTCAAATCTTCTAACATTAACATCAATCTCCCGGATACACCATCAGATGGTAAATTTTTAGACATGGCGGGGATGTTCTTTGTTATCCTCTATCTATCTTATTTCTTTTAGAAGTATCTTTCATTTTTTTTCTTTTATATGTAGGTTTTTCAAACATTCTTGAAAGACTAAATTTCTCCATCAATCTAGACTTTTTGCAAAATCAAACTGGAGAGAATGATGGGAGAATCGATGCACTTCAAATAATAGATGGTACTCATGATTTTCATAGCCAATCTTGCAAATATCCAAGCACCATTAATGAAGGTACTTCGACGCTTAACGTAGATGATTTCAATAATGAAGATGGAGCAAATTCTGAGAATATTAGAGCTAAAATTTCAAATATCAATCAAGAAGTCCAAGTTGTTCCATCTTCATTGGCTTTAGTTAACATTCCTCATTCAAAGACAAACAATCATGGGGTTGCGTCAATTTGTTCTTTCATGTCGGTCCTCCATCTGGGATAATTCAAGAGTTCCCTTACTTGAAGTTGCTCTACAAGAAGCCATAACTAATTATCTTCAGAAGTATTTTAGGAACGTTTTGAAACTTGAATTTTCCAACATCCGATCTTGGTGGGATGTGAATAATTTAATTCTTCAAAATATGATTACTAGCTCATTTCGTACAGATCCAACACTTTTGATGAAACGTATGGATGTGTTTCTGAAAGAAGTTGACTTTTATTTATCTGAAAGAAAGTAACACTTGGAATATTCAACCGCTGAAAAAAAGGCTAAGCAGTTGAAACTTTTGAATTTCAGATGGTAGAGGATTCTACGTATTCTTCGTTGGAAGATAAAATTAGTAAGCTAATCTCTGAACTGGATAGACTCCGTGATGAGTTTCAAACCCTTCAGAAATAAAAGAGTACGCTTGGAACTGCGAATACCGCATTAGAAAAATCACAAACTAAAGATAGTTTCCTACAAGTGATCAATGGCGAGTGATTTTGATAGAGTTAAGACTTTTTGATTTTCTTTAGGACCATATTGTATCAACTTTGATGAACTTTTTTCTTCATGTTTCTTTCTTTCTTTCTTATGATGAACTTTTCTTTTTGATGTTTCTTGTGTATTTTTTTACTGCAGAAAATGATAAACAAATTGAATAAATTTATTGATTGTGACTGAAATTGAATTTATAATTTATTTAAGTTGCCTATGTACCCAAAAGGAATCTAGTCGAACGTAGTTCATTACAAAAATATAATTTTTTTATTTGGGTCATTTACAGTTTACATATTGCAGGCCAGGAGTACTACACTTTATTACAATGAAAAATTTACAAAAACAACAAATTTCAAGTGTAAAAATGCTTCAAGAATTTTCCATTGATAGATCTGATTTGCACTACATCTTTGTCAACAATCGTATATGCTCCATTAGTGAATATATGAGTAACAAGAAATGGACCGTCCCATTTAATTGGAACTTGCCCACTATTTTTCTTGTGATTATGATTGGCTTGCGTATGGAAAGTAACAGGTCTCCAACTTGAAATGATCTTAGTCACACCTTTTTATTGAAGGACTTCGCCATCCGAACTTGATAGCATTCCAGGTGCATCTGTGTCTCTAATCTCTTCTAATCCAAAACTTTTAGCTCTTCGAGTTGAAGACTTGCATTTTCTTTGTTATCAAACTTTCTTGGATGACAATTTAAAGTGACGAGATTTGACACTCTAAAGGAAGTACAGCTTCCACTCCATACACTAAGGCGTAAGGAGTGGCTTGTGTTGGAGTTTGATAAGCCCACATGACTTCATCGATTCTATCATGCCAATCTCTTTTTGATTTGGAAACAACCTTTTTAGCAGACTGCACAGTGTTTTGTTGAACACCTCTTTAGCTGCTGCATTGTACATGAACAAGTCGTATAGTTTGAATTCGAACTTTGCACATAAATTGTTTATGTGGCTATTACAGAAGGGTTTTCCATTATCAGTGATGATGTGTCGCAGAACCCTATATTGATAAATGATCTAAATACGAATGAAATCCGCAATGTTTTATTTCTTTACTTTCTTCAATGGTACGACTTTAGTCCACTTAGAGAAGTAATCAGTCCCGACTAAGATGTATAAATGCGTGACAGAAGACTTTGGAAGTATAGGTCAAATTACATCAAGATCCCATCCATAAAATGGCCAAGAAGCTACTATCAGATTTAATGGTTTCAGAGATTTGCGGATAAAATTTGTGTGGAATTGACAAGCTTCACATTTATTCGCATAAGCCATGAAGTCTTGTACCATAGTTGGTAAGTAGTATCACATCCTCTTTATTCGAAAATGGAGTTTGGGTCCAGACTGATGAGCAGCATAGATTCCAGAGTGGGTTTATTCCACGAAATGTGTTGCTCCATCACTACTTAAGCATCGAAGGAAAACTCCATCGAATGATCGTCAATAAAGTCTACCCTTGTACAAGACAAAGGGATAGACACGACTCTTGATTTTAGTTTTTCGTGGCGGATTGTCTTGTAACTTTTGATGTTGAAGGAAATTGATTATTGGCTATCTTCAATCTTCTCTTTCTTCATCATCAAATACTTTGACACTATTGTTTTCTTCCAGATTACTGGGCAACAATGACGGAGCACCCATCTTTGAGCAGTTGATATGGGGTGGGAAAATTCTTCATTCGACCAAGCTAAATTAGCTAACGTATCAACTTCCCCGTTTTCACTTTTAGGCACGAATTTGATTTTTACCGAATCAAATATGTTTCATAAGTGCTGATACATATTCATGATAACGCTTCAAGTCTAAATTACGAACTTCGTACTCGACTAAAACTTAGTTGATTATCAATTTAGAAACTCCAAAGACTTCCAGCTGATGGATATGCATATCTAATGTTGTCTCTAAGACAATGATAAGAGCTTGATATTCCACCACGTTGTTTGAACATTTCTATGCTAAGGCAAATGACTAAGGTATAACAAAATTATAAGGAGTAACAAAGACTACTCCTTCCCCGACAACATAACTTCGAGCTGCCCCGTCGAAGTATAGCCTCTATGATAGTATAACTTCAATAAACAGAACTGTGTCATCCGTAAGGTCTTCATAAAGTTCCCATTTCGTCGAAATTGGATGGTCAACGAGAAAATTTGTCGAGCTTGTCCTTTAATGGTCTTCTGTGGAATAAATTTAATATCGAACTCGGACAACATAAGTGCCTATTTTCCAATTCTTCCGAAGAGAATTGGCCTGGACATTTTGTACTTTAATGGATCAATCGTTGAAACAAGATTGATTATGTGTGATAGCATACAATGTCTCAACTTTTTAGCTGCGAAGATCAACGCAGGGCATATTTTTTCCACAGGTGAATACATCACTTCAGCACCTACCAGTGTCTGACTTAAGTAATAGAGTGCATTCTATTTTCCTTCATCATTGACTTAGATAAGAAGTGCTCCTAAAGAATATTCTACAACATAGAGAGTCGGTGGCTTCCCTGGAGTTGGAGCTGCGAATACTGTAGATGAGATAAATATTGCTTAATGCTCTGAAAAGCATTTCGAGTGCATCATCCCACTCAAATGGTATATATTTGTTTACAAATTTGTTGAATGGATGACAACGTCCGGCAAGGTTAGAGATAAATTTTCGAATGTGTGCGAGTTTTCCTTGAAGACTTTTCTAAGATTGATTGTGTGTGATAGCATACAATGTTTCAACTTTTTAGCTGCGAAGATCAACGCAGGATATATTTTTCCAGAGGTGAATACATCACTTCAGTACCTACCAGTGTCCGACTTAAGTAATAGAGTGCATTCTATTTTCTTTCATCATTAACTTAGATAAGAAGTGCTCCTAAAGAATATTCTACAACATAGAAAGTCGGTGGCTTCCCTAGAATTGGAGCTGCGAATACTGTGGATGAGATAAATATTGCTTAATGCTCCGAAAAGCATTTCGAGTGCATCATCCCACTCAAATGGTACATATTTGTTTACAAATTTGTTGAATGGATGACAACGTCCGACAAGGTTAGAGATAAATATTTGAATGTATGCAAGTTTTCCTTAAATACTATTCAACTCATGCACATTTCTTGGCTCTGACATGTTGATTATGGCGTCAATTTTTTATTGATCTATTTCAATGCCCCGATATCATACAATGAAGCTAAGAAATTTCCTAGAGGTGATACCAAATGCACATTTTGGCGGATTCATCTTTAGCTGATGTCATCGAAGGCTTTTGAAAACATTTCGTAAGTCATGTAGATGATCATCTCATTTCTATTTTTAACAACAAGATCATCCACATAGCATTCCACGTTCTTATACAGCATGTCATCGAAAATCTTTTGCATCAGCCGCTGACAAGTTGCCCTTACATTTTTTAATCCAAAAGGCATAACTTTGTAACAATTTATGCCCTTAGGAGTACAGAATGGCGTAAGCTCCTCATCTTTTGGATTCACGCGTATTTGGTTGTATCCGAAAGATTCATTAATGAAAGATAAGACTTCATACCAAATAATTGCATCCACCATCAACTCTGTTATTGAAAGTGGAAAAATCATCTTTCAGACATGCTTGGTTCAAATCTCGAAAGTTAACACAGACTCGTAGTTATCCATTCTTCTTCCTAACATGAACAATGTTTGCGATCCAAGTTGGGTACTTAACTTTATCGTATAAATCCTGCTTCAATAAGTTTGTTGACTTCCACTTCAATTTGAGGAGTCAGTTCTGGTCGAAATCTTCTTTGAGCTTGCTTAATTGGACGAACTACATGTCTTATTGCAAGGTGATGTACTGCAACCTTAGGATCCAACCTTGACATTTATTAGGACGAACTACGTCTTTATATTCTTGAAGCAAGTGGATGTACTCGGATTCCTCTTTTTGATTGAAGAGAGTACTTACAAACACTGGTCTCGAGTCTTCTTCGGTCTTCAAGTTCAATTGTTTCAAGTCATCCACAGTAGCTTGTTCTCGTCCTTCAAATGTAGGTAGAGCTGGTTCAGGTTTCATCTGTTGTGACATAGTTTTCAGATTCAAATTTTGAGTTGGAAGCCACTTCTAAAGCGATGGGATTGACATATGCATTTTCTTTATCTTCATAATTCTTTAGGGATGTGTAAACTATTTGATTTTTCCGTCTTTTTCTTGATTGTTGAGGCTTCGGACTTGAATTAGAAGTTTTAATTTCAAGTTGAGAGAATGCAAATTATCTTTGAGATGACTTCTGAGGAGCTTGTGCATTTTTATCAATTTGAGTAGATGAAGAAGTATTCTCACTTAACCTTTGGAAGACAAAAGATTTATATTTTATGCCAACTACTTTGGAAGGTTCTCCTTTTAACCTTTTAAACA
>CAIGRT010167423.1:0-13913 GCA_903798405.1 Fraxinus platypoda | reverse complement strand
ACCAAATAGATATATTTAATTGGAAGTATTAATGCAATACAAGAAAGTAATAATATTGCACATGTAGCTGTGGCTGTATCTGTGTCTGTGTTTGTGTCCATGATTGCACACACAACACTGGTTCCAAAGAGGGATGTACATGAAGGTGTTGAGGCAGAGGAGGTCTTGTGTTGATGGAAAACTAGAAGTCTTCAAAGTCGCAAGGACAATGTGTTTGCAAATGATTACTACCAACATAATCTGAAGTCAATATAGGGAAATAGAGCATCTTTGCTGGACTAGAAGCACTCCCATTGATAAGACGTGTTTCCAACTTCGAAGTATACACCCACACGGCCATACTACACACCCCAAAACAGAGAATAGCATATGGAAAAAACAAGAGCAAAAAACTCAAAAAAGAAAAAAAATGAACTTAATAGTCTAAAAGACATACTAAAAGATTTAAAAGGCCCTCAGATCTCATAGCTTAGCATTGATTATAGTGCTTACATCCAATGATTTTCATCAAAGCCAATCCCTTAACAAAGTCAGCACTAGATGATGGTCACAATAATAATAATAATAATAATAATAATAATAATACAACGACGAGAAGAAGAAGAAGAAGGGCAGGGATGAAGATTGCCTTGATGATGAGGGAGGCTTGCAGTGAAAACCAAAGGCACAAAACTAACCAGTGCATCTTCCATCATAGGGCATTTAGACATACTATTAAGAAACATAATTTGTTGAAAGTTCCACAAGAAAAGTTCTCAAGAAACACAAACGATAGGTATAAACAACATTCTGAACCATTCGAAATCACCTTAAATCATACAAACAAACTAAAATAAATAAACACACGAGAACTGATCTTGGAGAAAAAAGGGCCAGACGCATATGGGAAAATACTATTTTTCACAATCGACAAATGCATCTTTGCCTCATACAAGGATTACGACCAATGTCAAAGTTTGCAGAACATACATTGGCTAGAATTGGGAAGAATTCTGATTTAAGTCCTCAGTTTATCCACGAGCAGCTTAAAGTCACTAACATCCCTCAAGCACTTTCACTCTTTCAGGCTTCAGCGTGTTTAGAAGTGCATTTTCCATTACCAATAATCATTATTTGGTCCAAAATATGAAGAGAGGAAAGAGAGAAAATATGAAGAGAGGAAAGAGAGAAGTCGGCTGTTGTTGGCTTGGTGTGCTGTATGCGTGTGCATTTGAGGGAAAATGAGTAGAAGTTTAGGGTTTTAGTTTGACAAAAAATTGATTTTTTTTAATTGGTGGGTTGGGTTGGGTTGGGTGGTTTTTGTCGAATTTTATGGGTTAACCCACAATCCGACCCGCTTAAAATTTTCAAAAATCGAACCCAATAAAAAAATGGAAAAAATTTTATCCAACCCTGTCGTGTCGGTTTGGTTCGGTTCGGTCGGGTTCGGTCGATTTTTGCCCACCCCTAATTAATGTTATAATTTTTTTTGTAATTCTAATCAAGCCCAAAAACTTTTGTAGTAATTACAATTAAGTCTCAATATTTTATAAAGATATCACATGGGCCTGATTGAATATATACTATCCAAACTCCAATAATTAAATCATATCTAGTCGACTCCAAAAAAATCTAATATAATTATTAGCCTTTTTTTCTTTATGGGCAAAATACTGTACTTTCGAAATATATAAGATCCCAAAAGCTAATATATACATGTAACAATTTTCTCTAATCAGCCATAAATGTATTTTATCCCAAAACTTTTTATAGTAATGCTAATTAAGTCCAAAACTTTTTGAGTAATTACAATTAAGTCTCAATACTTTATAGAGATATCACATGGACCTGATCGGATATATATTATCCAAACTCCAATAATTAGATCATATCTAGTCTACCTAAAAAAACCTAATCTAATTATGTGTCTTTTTTCACTATACGCAAAAGACAACATTTTGAAATATATAAGATCACGGAATCTAATATATATATTTATGTGTATGTGTGTGTAATACTTTTTTCTAACCTACCATATATGTATTTTATCCATATTTTATTCCCATCTGAAATTCGATGAAAGGTAGGAGACAAAATGATCATTTCCTCGGGGACGTCCACCATATCCATATCAGCTATCACCACGTTGACGTCTCTGGGCTCTACCTTTCTGATGGAGTTTAAGTAGCATTCTCGAGCTCCCCTTTGGTCACCCTTTATCGTTGCCACCCCATGATCGGTGGGGAACTTCATGCACATGTGGTGGATGGAGGTGACCGCTCCCAAATCTTTTAATGCGGGTCTTCCTCATACTCCATGATAAGCTGACCTACTATTAACTAACAAAAACTCCGTAAAGTTCAAAGTTGATTAGGGTGACTCTCCCATCTCCACCACAAGTATGATTTTACCCCTCAAAATTATGTTGTCTCATGTGAAGCCATACATGGGGTGGTGATGGGGGTTAAACTCATTATTCAAAATCATTTTGTCAAAATTGGCCCCGAAAAGGATGTTGACGGAGCTGCCATTGTTCCCTAGCATCCGCTTTAGCCCGTTCCGGGCTACTACAGCCCTTATTACAAGGTCATCGCAAAGGGAAAGTAGACTCTTTCTGCATCTTCCTGGGTGAACATAATGGATGGTGCCTGATTCCTTCGGGAACTGCCGTCCACTATATAACTGGTTAGTGGGGGGCCTTTAGTTTCTCTAGCATAGTTCCTTTGGGAGTTTCTTATTTCTCCACCAACGTATGGTCCTCCAAAGATTATGTCGATTTCATGGATGTGGACGTTTTCCGCGCTGGCCTAACGGCCTCTTCGCTGCCGCTGTCCATCTCTTACTCTTTCCTCTTCATGCTCCCTCCTCTGTCGGGGAGATACATCCTAACGACGGGGAGTGGCTTCCTCATGCCTAGGTAGGGGCCTATTTCTTTGCCATGAATCATTCCATTGGTCATTTCGGGGACTTGCCCGCCTAGGAAGCTGGGCAATGTCCCTGCAGTTTGTCGTGTCATAGCTGTAGAAATGATGGTATGTACAGTATTCGAAGGGGTTCGGCCTACCTCTAGGTCCTGAACCTCGCCCTCGGCCTCGTCCTCTATGGGAGGCTTATTATGCTGATCCAGTTTGTTGAGTGTTAGTTTCAGGCGTGACATTTTCGTAGGCCAACGTGGGCACCACATTTAAGGTGGCCATGGCAAGTGCTTGCCCTGACCTAGGGGCAATCTCGTTGTCAATCTAGTTCCATTGATATTCCATCAAATGGCAGGTGGGTCCTCTCCCACGTTACCTTTGTTGAGGCTGGAGGCCTCTACTGGCCATATTTCTGTGATCAATCAACTCTTCGTTGATAATCTATCGCCTTATCGTTTCTAGCAATGCATCATAAGTATTCGGGTCCTGATTTTGGACATCTCTCCAAAACATGGTGTTCATATTTAGGCCTCATCGCAATGATGATACAGCCTCACGATCAGTGACTTAAAAACAATATGCCATTTCATCGATAAAACGAGACAAGAAACTTTTCAAAGTTTCTTCAGGCTGTTGTCTCATGCCCTGAAAGCACTAAATGGGGGCATCACCTTCCTTACTTACCGTAAATCTCTTTAGAAAGGTGTTCTTGAAATCCGTCCAGCTCCTAATGCTCCAAGGTGGTAGCCTGCTATACCAAATTTCATCCGCTCCACTAAGAGTTAAGTGGAAAGCTCCGTATTTTACAGCAGGGGTGGCGCATCTCAAGCTCATGTGTGTCTTATAGCTATTCAATTGTTTAGCCGCGTCGCCTCTTCAATCATACTTTGGTATTTTGGGCATCATATAGTGGTTAGGTACATGGGCATTTCTCAATTCCCATGAATGGCAGGTTCTCGTCATCATCGTCCAAATCACAAAATCATTGGGGTCCATCTGAATCATAGTTTTCATCTGCCTGATATCTAGGTGGTTGAGCAGAGAGGCCTACTTGGTTCCTCGCCTCAGCTTCCCTCCTTTGATACATATTTCTTTGCAGGGCAACACGGGGGGCATATTTTTGCCTTTCCACTGGTTGCCAGTCTCAGGAGGTGGGGGTTGTGGCCTATTCCTAGGCGCTGGGGGTTGTTGAGGCCGCCTGGGCCTTGGTTTCGTTGTACTGATTCGGTCGAATACACTGTTAGACCTCTGAGGCCTAGTTTCGGGTTCATATTCCACGGGGAAGTTATCTTCCATATTGAACGGGGCCTCGGTGGGTCGGTCGGATGCATAATTGGAAGAAATGTTAACTTCCACTTCTCTTTCGAGGAGGCGACTCCCCATGCGTGCCTAGAAGAATGAGCTCTCTGACTTTGCACCTCATCTTCTTATTGAAACTGTCCTTAGGGTGCATAAGGAGGAATTGGATGACCACATTGGCCTTGCATCTGGCTTAATAGTTCTTGCATTGCCAAATTTTAGTTGGTAATGATTCTCATATTGGCTGCCATGGTGGCTATTTCCCTGGTGAATTGGGCTGCCATCCTTATCCCACCTCGTATGTGATGGTGGTGAGGTCGGCGTCGGACCGCTGGGACGGCTGTTGAGGGAGCTTCGTTATTGCCCTCCTTCATCTGCCTGGGAGGAACATCACCATCTAAACTCACCTCTTTCTAAACCAAAATCTCAAACTAAAACCTTTGGGGTTTCCTCTTGTTTTTTTTTTCAAGAACAAATCATTTTTCAAGGGAGTGGCCAAACTATTTTCTCAAAAAGCTTTTTCCACGGGATTGCTCGCGGTTATAGTGTGGATTCCCAATGACGACGCCAATATGTTGACCTCAAAATATGCTGCTAACAGATGTCGGACTCACTCGTGCATACGCAAGCTAATTTCGACACATAATGACATATCAACGGTCGAGATTGCTCTTAAACTGGAAGTGGGAGAAGCTCAATGACACGAGTGGTTTCCATTCGGGTTCCGACGAAATATCCAGGATACGATTGTACAATAATAACCAATCTCTATAAAATCAAATTCAAAGACTGTAAATCAATGTGTGTGTAAGAAGAAGATAAATCGCTTTTTGTATTCAGAGTTTCATCCCCCTCAATGGTTACATAGATGAGGTGTTTATAGTATTACAAATGGGATGGTGACCCTTAGATGAAATTACATGTGGCCTCATCCCCTCGGCCGAAGCATCTAATCATAGCCATCATTTTGGCATTCCTAGCTTACAACACATTTAATAATCTTACACCCTATTGACAGGACAAGACACGTGTACTTTTACAAAGGTTACATCAATCATTTCACAATAAATTCAAGACTTTTGCACGTGGGCCGTCACTACCCGTAGTAGAGCCTCAGACTTGATCTGCTTCGGCATGCCCACCTCAGAATCAGTAACAGGGCTTCGAAATTTACCCCAGGGCCTCGCCTCGTCTCCTATAGCTGATGCTTCGACAGGAATGGGTCCACAGCTATAGTGGGTGGTTGACCACGTGGCGTGCCAGTGGCGAGTCATAACATGCAGCACAATCGTTTTCAGAATGACGTTATTCAACTTGCATCTATATCACTGACCCTTTAAAATCCCTCAAGTGCACGATATCATAATCAAGTAGTAAAGTGGTGAATAGTGTGTCGAAACTATGCGGACTGCATGTTTGATCGAGTTAAAATTAATAATATCCCTAATCAAATACGAAAAGTAATTTAAGTTTTTCTATGCTAATTTGTAAGTTATTAACTAAGTGAAAGCAATTAAAATTAGTTTTCAAATATGTAAGTATTGTTAAGATATCGAATCCCCTTGTTAATCAATTTTTAGTTCAACAATTTAAAATGACAATTTGAAATCATTCTTGCAGGTCAATGTTCCTATTTTAATTAAAATTCTCTCTCAATGGCGATTAAACATATTCCTACACGAGACCTTCTTATAACTCTATGAAAGATGCGAATATACAAAAAAGCATTAAACATGCTAGAACACCTCTAAAAATCATGTAAAGTATAGCGATATATCTCTATTCCTTTAAAAAACTTTAAAATGTTTATTATTTAGTGCTAATGATCCTACCGTCTCTCTCGATAACAACAAAATACACAAACAATTCAACTAGTGATCAATTAATTGAAAATCATGAAAAACGATAATAAACATCCAAGAATTTAAAAGCAAATTAAAGTCAAACTAATTTATTAAAACAAAGAATATCATAATAATGATTCATCTCATGTTAGCAATTAAATAACTAGCCTAACATATCGAAATTATAAGAAAACATCATAATTTTGTATAACATTGCCCGAAATTGTAAATTAATGAATGAAGGGAGATGAATCTTGATGTTCCTGAATTTCTCTAAAGCAATCTTGATAAATTTTCAGTAATCCTACCCACAAATTCCATGTTTTATCTCCAATTGATGAGTTCTTGAACTTCGCTACTGAATTCTTCTCACAATATATGATTTTGTCCCTCTTTTATGGAAAATTAATGGAACATTGTAGTATGAGATGTATATGAAAAGTGTTTCTAATGTATTCCACTGTTAGGTATTTGTAGGAGTCTAAAACTGGTTGAAAATTACGTCCAAATTGGTTTTCAAAATATTTCCAATCGAGTAAAGAAAGCTGTCTTCGTGTGCGCATGTTTTTGTCTCTACATAGTAGTCAATAGTTTGGTCATAATATTCTATCTCAATATCCGATTAAGGCGATTCAAAGTGCATTGGAAAGCTAACTCAAAAGGATACAACTTTACTAGAAATAGAGTTTTTCAATTCGGACATTTACTATACCAAAATGGGTCTCAATCTTTAACTAAAAATCTGGAATATAACTTATGCGATTCGAAATTGATTTGTGATAATATTTTAATCATATTCCATTCCCTTTTGACTTCTAATTCCATCAAACTGTCTTCTAGCAATCTTTAAAGCCTTGTGGTCCGAATCAACTATTAAATATTGCAATTGGGTCCTCAAACTTTGAATTTCGCCTTTTTTTGCTTTTTTCTTTCAATTCCACTTCTAATCATCAAATTTTACCTAATAAACAAAATATACAATAAATTAGGCTATATTTTCTTAAGAGAACTACCAAATATCGTTATTTTAATCCTCAAATAAGTGTATAAAATACACTTATTAAACATCCTCAAAGTTAAACAATTGTTAGTCCTAAAAAAATTATAACATAAATAACAAAAAACACACAAGCATGCAAAAATATAAGACAATCTAGCTTTTTACCTCAGGATTTGAAATTACCGTATTAAATTTACAAATTGCTTCAAAATCACAATACCAAACCAATATCTACTTTTCCAATCCAAAAGCGATGTGTGTGTGTGTTTAAAAGACTAAGTACACAATCATGAATTTACAAGTTGCTTCAATTCCCGACCCTCTGTGGTCAAATATATCATTTTACCTCTCTTATGATTCATACACCACCAAACTTATTCTTTTTACTCTTTTTCCAGTGTGCAATCTAAGATTGAATTTTTTCATTACTATCATCACCGTCTCTAATTCAGGTGGACTTTACTAATTGCAAGACACACATCAATAAATAATGATTCTCTAATTCTTTGATTACTTTGACATATAGGACTTGACTATGCAAATAATCTCTCATCAAAAGTCAAAACTTCTCAAATAAGTGTTTGAGGCTTAACCAGGACATTTGGTGGATCTTCCATTTCGTGCACCTTCTTTTTCAGATTTTCTATTCTTTTGCACTCTTTTCCCTTAAACTTTCTATATGACCCATTTAAAGTGCTTTTAGCTGAAGACTCCCAAATCAAAGGACTATAGGGCAATGTATTGTAAATACTCTAACAGACTTAATAACTTGAGTCATAAAGATTACGAATAGATGTTACATACATACATACATACATACATACATATACTTTGATTAGTGCAATGCCTCTCATTAAACATCTATTCAAGCAAATCAACTTCCAACTTAAGATTTTCGTCCAATTTTATCCTATTAATTTAAAACAATCCACACACAAGTTTCCAAACATAAAATCCCAGTTCACATCCGCATCTTCCTATAACCGTAAAATCGTCTCTAAACTATGCTAAATTTGATTTTAAGGATAAAGAATTTAGTATGGTTTGGGCATAGCATCTATGTTCGACTAAGTTAACCTATCAAGCATATGAATCAATTCATTTCATCACAATGTCAAACTCAATTTTAGTGCGCATATAATATCAAGTTTTGCAAGATTAAGCATAAATCAATCTAGCATGTAACATATCTACAATTCATAAATCAACACTAAATCTCAAATATAATCATCATTGTCGGCCAGACTATCTAACCAACACAAGAACATAACCTAAAACAAGAAAAAAATTATATATATATTTGAATTTTTTCAATTTTTTTGTATTTTTGTATTTATACTAAATTAATAATGAAAAACAAACAAACACTTAAAAACACACGAAAAGCAATAATGAAAAACAAACGTACAAACACTAAAATAATACACGAAAAGTAAAAACTCAAAGTTTTTCTCACCCCCAAACTTAAAATCAATATTGTCCTTAATGTCCTAAAGTATAACTAAAGATATAAGGGAACGGGGAAGAAGAGAATGAAAGTATTTCCCGAATTTTGTTGTTGAATGTAAGAGGAGCTATTTAGCAATCCATCTCAAAGTGCAAGTTGTTAAACTCGTTCCGATGTTTATATACATAGTATTTATTAAGAAGAGAAGATAACAATCAAAAAGTTAAAATCAGTTCTTTTTTTTTTTTTCATGCCTGAACTCCAATTTCATGTCACATACATATTTCAACTCCTTTTGACTCAATTAATGTTTTCCTTTAATTAGGCTAAATGTCAATGATGAAGATGACCCACAAACTGAATTGAAATGTGCAAATAACTAATACAACCTATAAATCAAGATTAACACTATATGGAATGCAATACGAAAAGCAAAATAAATAAAAGGGTTAGGAAATTGGGTTGTCTCCCAACAAACGCTTAATTTATAGTTTTTAGCTAGAATGTATGGATGGACTGATCATGGTGGTTCATGTTGGAGTCTTATAGCCTTACACTCCTTGCAATTTCTAGCTTTACATCCTCTTTTCGCCCTCTAAACCTTGAGTTCTCCATTCTCCTCTCGAATAAGGCTTCTCAGACGTTTAGGCTTTGTTTCTTTCAACCCTTGTTGAACTTCTTCAACAACATATTTGGCCTCCTCCAGGACTAATGGTTGCTTGGTTGGATTATGTAATTTAAAAATCTCATGTGTGTCCTCCATCCTCACAGTTAGCTTACCCTTCTCTATGTCAATCAAGGTTTGACTAGTTGCTAAAAAAGGTTGACCTAAGATTATTAGCATATATTGGTAGTCTTCGAGGTACATAACAAGAAAGTTCATGGGAATATCAACTTCCCAACCTTGATGAGCACATCTTCGATCTTGCCCCATGGGTATCTGATGCTCCTATCTGCCAGCTGCAGCATTANGTTTTCTGAAAGTAGACAAAGGCATTAAGTTTACACTCGCACCTGTATCACATAAAGCATTAAAATGAAATCATTTGCCTAGTAAAATAGGTAAAGTGAAATTCCCTAGGTCCTTGAGTTTTGGTAGCAATTTATTTTGCAGCCTTGCACTGCTCTCCTCGTTTAATGCCACTTCTTCCCAGTCTGGAAGCTTTCTTTTCTTAAAATCATGTCCTTCAGAAACTTTGCATATTTCGGGATCTGTCTAATTGTATCAATGAATAAGATGTTGATGTGGAGCTTTTTCAGCATATTCAAGAACTTCTCGAATTGATTATTGAGCTTTCTCTTTTACAGACTTAGTGGAAGGTAGTGGTGGCACAAAATTTTTGGTATGAGCGATATTCTCAACCTATGGATCTACTGATGTTCTTTCTATCTCTATTTCTTTGTTCTACTCATATTCCTCCAATTGCTCCTCAATCGTGGTATACTTTTCTTTTGTAGCAACTGATCTATTTACATTAATCTCTGGTAGTTGAACTTCACCGCAGGTAGCTATTGCCTCAATCTGCTCTTCCTCCACAACATTCACTGTCATTGCCTGCTATTTGGGATTTATCTCGGTGTCACTGGGCAATGCTTCTGGTAATCTCTCTGAAAGTGCTTTCAATATTTGTCCCATCTAATTTTTTAAGTTCTTAATGGAAGTTCTCTGAACTTGCAAGATTTTATCTATTCTTTGCATGTGTTGGGGTAGATATCTTCGCCAATTTAGTAACTAGATCTTCTAACGAAGACTTATTTTCAGCCTGTTGAAAACTTAGCGGTGCAGTCTGCCTAGCACAATCAAAGTTCTCTGATTGTTGCTCCATTGGAAACTTGAGTGATTCTTCCAGCCTGGGTAATAAGTATTTGGATTTTGATTGTGGTGTTGTTTTTGAAAATTCTATATATAATTGACATCCTCTACTAACTAAACAAAAAGGCTTCATTCAATGCAATCAACACTCTCATGATTCCCTCCACAATGCTTACATTTTGGACTATTATCGAACGACATTCATTTGTTCTACCTTCGGAGCTAAGGCTGCCAACTGCGCTGAGATTGTTGTCAATGGATCCACCTCATGTATCCCAGCTAATTTTTGTACACCCATTCTTTCTGTTAGCCACAATGCACCGACAAATGCCAAATCCTTCATGATGTGATAGACTTGATCTGATGTGCTCATCATAATATATCTCTCGCATGCGAAGTCAACATTAAACCTTCTTGTCGGATTTAGCCCACTATAGAAATATTGCACTTGGAGCCACTTTTGTAATCCACGCTGTGGACATTGGCGGAGTAGCCCATTTTCCTACACCTCATAATAGCATTCTGTATCCAACTGAGCGAAAGTAGTGATTCTGTCTCTCAGCTTGGCGATCCATTTTGGTGGGAAGTATTTATTTAAGAAATTGTGGCTTATACTGTACCAGCTGATAATGCTATGATGTGGGAATGTGTACAACCACTCCCTAGCTGAGTCTCTTAATGTGTAAGGAAAAAGTCTCATCCGGATTGCCACGCTTGATACTACTGGACACTCAATGGTCGCACACATGTCCAGAAACCTTGAAATATGAGCGTTGGGATTTTCAATTGCTCTCCCAAAAAATTATACGGCATTTTGGAACATGTTGATGACATCCGTCCTCAAATGAAAGTTAGCCTGATCAAATGTCGGATACATAATGCTTGATTGGCTCTCCACAACTAAGGGAACCATGCACTCCCCCACTGAACTTGCATTTTCATTAGCTGCAACCACATTCGGTTGTGCTACTCCCAGATTAGTCCCGATGGCTATTTGATTTGGATTTCCCTCTGCCATGTGTTTCTCTTTCTGTTTTTGTTGTGCTTCCATTTGTTCTCTTCTTTGAAACCTAAATGTTCATTCAATCTCCGGGTCAAATTGAACAAGATCTTTGAGTCTCGAACTTTGCATACAAAATCCTGAAAAATAAAGGAAGAAACACTGTAGTATTTTTCTAATACTTAAATCTAACTAATAAAGCAGTAAAAATTCAAATTAAAGTTATAGTTAACTAAAACTAATTAAAGATTATAGTCCCCGACAACGACGTAAAAAACTTGACCCTTTGAAATCTCGCAAGTGCATGGTATCATAATCAAGTAATAAAATGATGAATAGAGTTTCGAACCTACGAGAATTACGTGTTTGATTTAATTAAAGTTAATGATATCCTTAATCGAATAGCAAAAGTAATTTACGTTTATCTATACTAATTTCTAAGTTATTAATTAAGTGAAAGTAAGTAAAATTGATTTTTAAATATAAGAGAAATATTACTAAGATACTGAATCCCCCTTTTAATCCATTTTTAATTCAACAATTTAAAATGACAAATTGAAATCATTCTTACTGGTCATTGTTCCTGTTTTAATTAAAAGTGTCTCTCAATAGCGATTAAATCTATTCCTACACGTGACCTTCCTATATCTCTATAAAAGATGCGAACATACAAAAAAATATTAAACGTGCTAGAACATCTATAAAAACCATATAAAGCATGACGGTATATCTCTATTCCATATCGTACTTTATAAAGTTTATTATTTTACACTAATCATCCTATTGTCTCTTTCAATAATGACAAAATTCATAAACAATTCAACTAGTGGCCAATTAATTGAAAAACGATAATTAAACATCAAATAATTTAAAAGCAAATTAAAGTCAAAACTAATTTATTAAAATCAAAAATATTTTAATAAGGGTTATCTCATCCTAACAATTAAATAACTAGCCTAACACATCGAAGTTACAAGAAAACATCATAATTTTGTATAACATCGCTCGAAATTGTAAATTAATGAATGAATGGAGATGAATTTTGATGTTTTTAAATTTCTCTAATGCAATTTGATAAATCTTCAAGAATTATTTCGTTTCTTTGCCCACAAATCCCAGGTTTAATCTCTAATTGATGAGTTCTTGAACTTCGCTTTTGAAATCTTCTTACAATATATAATTTTGTTCCTTTTTTTATGATGAAAATTTGTGTAATTGAAAATCGATTGAAAATTACGTCCAAATTGATTTTTAAAAGAGTTCCAATCGAATAAGGAAAGTTACTTTGTGCACGCATGTTTTTGTCTCTGCACAACAGTCAGTATCCTAATATCCTACTGAAACGATTTAAAGTGTGTTACAAATCTAACTCAAAATGATACAACTTTGCTAGAAGTTTAATTTTTCCAATTCGGACGTTTAATATGCCAAAAATGAGTTTCAGTTTTTGACTAAAAATTTGGAATATAATTTGTGCAATTGGAAATTGATTTGCGATTATATTCCATTCCTTTTTTATTTCTAATTTCATCCAATTGTCTCTTGGTAATGTTCAAAATATCGTTTCATAGTCTGAATCAACTATAAAATATTTGTAATTTAGTCCTCAAACTTTGGACTTAGCCCTTTTTCGTCGTTTTTTGCTTCTTTCTTTCAATTTCACTTTCAATCATCGAGTTTTACCTAATAAATGAAATATACAATAGATTTGCTATATTTGCTTAAATGAACTACCAAATATAACTATTTAGGTACAGAATAAGTATATAAAATACACATATTAATCATTCATCAATCAAGTTTACTGGTTTATTTTTAGAATGACGTTGTTCAACATGCACCTTTTCTTCAATAATACTTCGTTTAAGAAAGAAATTTCTTATACTCGATAAAATATCCAACCAAAAAGGGAAAGACGGAAACAAAATATCTATTTCAATTCAAGGGTAAATAGCATAGAACATCCCTACCTTTCAATGTCATTGTGCAAAACGTCTGTACCTTTCATTTTTTGGCATTTTCACCCCTACCTTCCACATTTCATTGCGCAAAAGGTCTTTTTCAACCATTTTTTCAATAAAAGACGGTTTTATCCTCCTATTCGAATAAAACAAAAAGAAAAATATGAATAACAAACTGCAACTATAGTCCTTAAGTTTTTAAAAAATTATAAAGAAATAATAAATTCTCCACCACCACCACTTTCACAACCTACCACACTGTCACCTATAGATCCACATAGCACCACCTTTCGGCTACCATGCCCACCGGGCTCCACCATCATCAACCTCGCTTCACTCTCCCACCTCCTCCCCTACACGAATTTGAAGATTGGAGCACTTAGGACCCACCAATTTTGGTCAGACAGCTCTCTCCGTGCATCGTGATTGAAACGATTGGGGGGATAATTAGTTCGATTAGATTCATAATTGTCGTTTGAGTTTGTTGATGGTTCGATTGATGCCAATTTAGGGATTTAGTGTTGTGAGATGTATGAATTGAAGGAGATGAGTTTGGCAAAATGGACGTCGCTACTGTCGAATGTCTAGATTATAGTATAATGATTTGAGGCCATGTATAGAAATGTCGAGGTGAGGGATAATCGTCGGTGGTGGT
>CAIGRT010167420.1:0-12462 GCA_903798405.1 Fraxinus platypoda | reverse complement strand
ATCAATTTACTTCAATTGTAGTATTTCAACTTCTCCCCATATGCATGTTGGTCCTCAAAGCTTCATCAATTAGCCCATTTATCCTTCTTTCTTTTCCAATTGCTTCAAAACATGTTCAAAACTGAAATATGATAAAAGTAACTTAACTTAAGTAAAATACAATAACAAAATGACACAAAAATCTAGTAAAATGGCCCCGAATAAGTGCACAAAAATGCACTTATCACACACGTACCTTTCAATCAACATGTTTTCAAAATGCCTTTCAATCAGATGCATCAGTATATGACAGGATGTGATCATATGCATTATGCATACAAAAAAAAAATTACAAAAACTTACATACTCTTGAATTCTTGCAACAAAACATAAGTTTTCCACTTTAAAAAGAATATAAACATCTGGGTTTCGACGACAACTAGTCTTTCTCAGGTTAGTCTCTACACAACCGTAGCTTCCTACGTATTTGGTTTTGCTTAAAAAGGATTTTCTGGCAGCAGGTCTTTACTTATTGTCCAGAAAACCCTTTTAAGCATGGCCACTAACTTTCTTGATTTTCTTTATTATTCTTGCATGGGCTGATTTTGCGAAAATATAAACACAAATGTTTCAGGTTGAATTATGGTTCTGTCTGAGTTTCAGATTGTCACTTTGTTCTTAGTTGCGTGCAGCGGTGCAGACAACCAATTTACTTAAATTAATATTCATTCACTTGCCGTTCATGGTTGGTATTTCAAGTCTGCATTTAAATATTTGAATCCCACCTGCTCATTTTTTTAAAGGAAATATACCTGTAAAGACTGTGGCAAGTAAGATCTAGCCCCTGTTTGATAGACATTTTCTTGGCATTTTTAGCATTTTTTTTTACTGTTGGAACGGTAAAGTGTTTTTTTTTACTCAGCAGCATGTGAATTCTCCAAAATGACACTCTCAACCTACAATGAAATAAATTTAAAGGGGCACAAAGGTAATTTCACGTGGATTAGCAACAAATGCAGCTGTGAAAAAGAACACCTAACTGTTAGAATTTCTCTACAAAATAAATGACAATGGCTACCAAACAAAGGCCTAGTAGGATTATATACGATTGAACATATAAAATTATAATGTATACTGTCATTCTCATCATTATTTTAACAAAACAACAAAAAGAAATAAAAGACTTTGTTCAATTACTGGTTGAGACATCTGATTAAGTTTGACTCTTCAGTTTGCTTGCTAGTCTTAGGTATGTGTCTAGGTATTATGATCCCTACAATTGTACTTGGCCAAGATTTGTGAGATTTAGCAAGATGGTGATGAACTTGTAGTTAAGCATCTCATCTAAAAGCTATAATTATTAGATAAGAGATGCGTTTGTTTATTTATTTAAATTTAGTCTTCAACGCATATCGTCATACGCATGCCAAATTCCATAAAATGTTTGACACGTTCACAATTTTCATAAATCAAGGAGGTGGTGGTTTATTTGTTGTCAAACATAGCAAAGTTATCACCAAGTAGTTTCGAAACTAATGTTGTAGCTTACTCTTGAATCCTGCCGAGAAAAAAAACTTAGGCAAGTGAGAAAGCTATAAAGAAGAAGTCTCTCTTTGTTGACTTTTCTTCTACCAAGAATCCCAGAAATGTGTTGTATTTACTTCTTGTTGTAAATTTTTTTTTCTGAATGTAATTCAGGTTTTCCAAGTTTTGAAGGGAAGGAGAGATGGAAGATCTTTGGACAGTGTTTTGCGGGGCATCTGACTGTTTAGACAGCAATGATATCCCTTGTGGTGTTTCTTTGATATTCATGACACGCCCTTCTTCATGTATCAATCACGTGTTAGTAATTTGTTTCGATATTCTACTCCTTATCACGTTCTTGTTCTCTGTGTTCTCCAAGACAGCATTAAAATCCCATCATACACCTACCTTTAGTCGCGTTTCAAATTTGCGAATGATTTCAGCCATTTATAATGGTTTCATTGGAGTGATTAATTTGTCTCTAGGAATTTGGATTTTAGAAGAGAACTTGAGGAAAACTCAAGCTTTTCTACCTCTAAACTGGTGGATAATGTTCATGATTCATGGACTAGTATGGTTGTTGATTGGCTTATTTGTGAGCCTTATGGGATGGCATTTTCCAAGGACACTGTTGAGGACGTTGTCCATTCTAACTTTCCTGTTTGCTGGAATTAATTGTGGTTTATCACTTTATCATGTTATTCTTGAAAAGGAGATGTTGATCAAGATAGTTTTAGATATATTGTGTTTTATAGGATCTGGTTTGATGTTATTATGTGCTTACAAGGGGTACAAATACGAAGATGGTGAAGAAAATGATATTCGTACTCCATTTGTTGCTGCTGCCAATTGCAGCAGTAAAACTCGTCCTGTTACTCTATTTGCAAAAACTGGCTTTTGGAGTAAAATGTCGTTTTGGTGGTTGAATCCATTGATGAAAAAGGGAAGGGAGAAAACTCTTGATGATGAGGATTTACCCGAGTTGCACGAGGATGATAAAGCGCAGTCATGTTACTTGCTATTTGAGGAGAAATCTAACAAACGTAAACAAATAAATCCATCAGCTCAACCCTCAATCTTAAAGACACTTCTGTTATGCCACTGGAAAGATGTATTCATTGCAGGGTTCTTTGCACTACTGAAGACTACTTCTCTCTCTGCTGGTCCTCTGCTTCTAAATGCCTTCATTAAGGTTGCTGAAGGTAAAGCCAGTTTTGAATACGAGGGATATTCATTGGTTGGGTTACTTTTCTTTACTAAGATAATTGAATCATTATCGCAAAGGCAGTGGTACTTCAGGATGAGACTAATTGGCCTAAAGGTGAGATCTTTTCTCATAGCAGCCGTTTACAAGAAGCAACTGAGATTATCTAATGCCGCTAAGCTGATGCATTCAAATGGTGAGATAATGAATCATGTCAATGTTGATGCATATCGGATTGGAGAGTTTCCTTATTGGTTCCATCAATCATGGACACCAATTCTCCAGCTTGGCCTTGCACTCATTATTCTCGTCCGTGCTGTAGGGTTTGCAACTATTGCGTCCCTGGCAGTAATAATTGTCACCGTCGTTTGCAATGTTCCCCTAGCAAAATTACAGCACAAGCTTCAATTGAGGCTCATGGTGGCACAGGATAAAAGACTGAAGGCTATTTCAGAAGCTCTTGTGAACATGAAGGTGTTGAAGTTATATACGTGGGAAACTCATTTCAAGCACGTAATACAAAATTTGAGGGAAATAGAAGAAAAATGGTTATCATCTGTTCAGTCATGCAAAGCGAATAATGTCTTCCTTTTCTGGTCATCTCCGATTTTAGTCTCTACAGCTACCTTTGTGGCCTGCTATTTTCTTGGCATCCCGTTAACTGCTAGTAACGTTTTCACGTTTGTAGCAACACTGCGTCTGATTCAGGACCCTATTCGACTAATTCCCGATGTCATTGGAGTGGTTATTCAAGCTAAAGTTTCATATGCCAGGATTGTGAAGTTTCTTGTAGCACCTGAGCTGGAAACTGCAAATGTCAGGGTGAAGTCCATTGTACGTGATACAAATCATAGCATTTTTATTAAGTCAGCGGATCTGTCATGGAGTGAGAATCAATCGAAGCCAACACTTAGAAACATTAATTTGGAGGTTAAACCAGGCGAGAAGATTGCCATCTGTGGAGAGGTGGGTTCCGGCAAGTCCACACTCCTTGCAGCAATTCTTGGAGAGGTTCCAGTTACCCAAGGAACTGTAAGTATGGTATAGAGTATTTGACACAATTGGAAAGCATAATGAACAAATTTTTAGCTTCTATGTTTTCTTAATATATTCTAGTGCAATCCATCCTCCCTACTAACATGCCATTACAATTCATTTCAATTTGGTAATTGAAAGCACTGCAATGTTCATTATCTTTCAATGTCATGTATACAGTAAGTAGCCAAGTTCCTGACATCTGTCAATTATTTGGATTTTTGGTTTAGCTGAACACCTGCCTGGTTAAGCTTTGTTCCTATCATTTTTATCAGGTCCAAGTGTACCAATCTATTGCCTATGTCTCTCAATCAGCATGGATTCAGACAGGAAGTATTCGAGAAAACATTCTCTTCGGATCAGCATTGAATGACAAGAGATATCAAGATACAATAGAGAGGTGTTCGCTAGTAAAGGACTTTGAGTTGTTACCATTTGGTGATCTTACTGAAATTGGAGAAAGAGGAGTCAATCTTAGTGGTGGTCAGAAACAGAGGGTTCAACTTGCTCGTGCGCTGTATCAGAATGCTGATATATATCTTTTGGATGATCCTTTCAGTGCTGTTGATGCACACACTGCCACAAGCCTCTTTAATGTAAGAACATTCTTAATAACATTAAGCTTCTCTTTATTGTTTATCCCCTAACGTAAGCTACAAGATGGCCTGATGTCAGGTCCTATTCCCCGTACAATGTTTTGATTTTCTGCTTTATTTCTTTCTAGTAGTTTGATTAAATTGAATTTAATCTCGGCAGGAATATGTCATGGGAGCCCTCTCAGGGAAGACTGTCTTACTTGTGACACATCAAGTTGATTTCCTTTCTTCATTTGATACTGTCTTGGTGCGTTTTCTCGTCAGACATTCTGTTTTATGTTTATGATTCTATGTTCATTATTTTGTAAATTTCTAATTTCCTTTACTAATATCATGATTGCATCAAGTGGTTGATGATTTTTTTTTTTTATCATTAATCACAAATATTAACAATTTGTCTACTCTTCGTAACAGTTGATGTCAGATGGGGAAATTTTGCATGCTGGTCCTTATTCTCAGTTGCTGTCCTCAAGCCAAAAATTTTGGGACCTTGTTAATGCACACAAAGAGACGGATGTTTTGGAGAAGGTTTCTTCAAAAAGGCATGAAGCTTCTTCCGGAGAGATTCGCAAAATTTATGCAGAGAATAAAAAGGAAAAATCTGGACATGATCAGTTGATAAAGCAAGAAGAAAGGGAAGTTGGGGACACTGGATTTAGGCCTTACATTCTGTATTTAAATCATAACAAAGGCTTTTTGATCTTCTTCTCGGCTGCTTTCTTTCATGTTACATTCTTGCTTGGTCAGATATTACAGAACTCTTGGATGGCTGCAAATGTTGATGATCCAAATGTTAGCACATTGAAGTTGATAGTCGTTTACTTGCTGATTGGAATTGTATCGAGTTTGTTTTTGCTCTGCAGGTCCCTCTTAATGGTTGCTTTAGGCAAGCAATCATCCAAATCAATATTTTCACAGCTACTAAATTCTTTATTTCGTGCCCCCATGTCGTTTTATGATTCTACGCCTTTGGGAAGAATACTGAACCGGGTAAATATTTCTTGGCTTGAAGATATCATGAAACTAATGTTTTTATGTCTATAATATAATATCAGCCCTGCAGGTCTCTTCGGATTTGAGTCTCGTGGATCTTGATGTTCCCTTTGTCTTGATGGTAGCTGTCGGAACAACTGCAAATTTTTATTCTAATCTTGCTGTGGTAGCTGTTGCTACCTGGCAAGTTTTATTTGTCTCCATACCCATGGTCTTTCTTGCTATTTGCATACAGGTAATGATCATTGTTGTAAAAGTAAAATGCTCAACTTTATAAGAATCATTGAGAAGTATATAAGGCTTTACAAGGAAAACAAACTTGAGAAAACCACGGTCTCTAAAAGACAGAAATTTGCGCACTATGTGAAAAATTGTTTACAAGCGGGTTTGGAAACTGTCTTCCTTTTTTTTTTCCTTAAAAGTTCATCTATTTTAAGTAATATTAACTATTCCACCCACAGAGGTACTACCTTTCATCTGCGAAAGCATTGATGCGGATCAATGGCACCACTAAATCTCTCGTAGCAAACCATCTAGCTGAATCTGTAGCTGGAGCAACTATAATAAGAGCTTTTGAAGAGGAAGATCGTTTTTTCGCCAAGAACCTTGAACTCATTGACACAAATGCCAGTCCTTTCTTCCACAATTTTGCTGCAAATGAGTGGCTAATCCAAAGGCTAGAAACACTTGCTGCTGCCGTTCTTGCCTCCTCGGCTCTCTGCATGGTTTTACTTCCCCCAGGAACTTTGAGCCCGGGTGAGAGATCGCTGATACATCAGTTCGTATTACGGAATTAAAAATAAATAAAAATACACTAATCCTGTTTGATTTTCATCATTCTATTACTTCTGAAGATATAACCTTGAACCCTTCACTTCAATATTTTCAGGTTTTGTCGGAATGGCTTTATCCTATGGTCTGCCTCTAAGTACGTCCATTGTATTTTCGATGCAATTTCAATGCCAGATGTCAAACTTAATTGTTTCGGTAGAAAGGATCCACCAGTATATGGACATACCAAGTGAGGCTCCTCCAGTTTTAGAAGAGAACCGTCCCCCTGTGAACTGGCCAACCAAGGGTAAAGTGGATATTCAAGATTTGCAGGTAAATGTTACTTGAATTAATTATCATTCTAATAAATATGTTCTGACTATCTTAATTTGAAAAGCAGATTAAATATAGGCATGATATGCCACTTGTTCTACATGGGATTAGTTGCACATTTGAAGGAGGACACAAAATTGGTATTGTTGGCCGAACTGGCAGTGGGAAGACTACTCTCATCAGTGCCTTGTTTCGTCTGGTGGAGCCCGCGGGTGGGAAGATCGTAGTGGATGGAATTGACATCTCAACAATCGGGCTTCATGATTTGAGGTCTCATTTTGGGATTATACCTCAGGATCCTACCCTTTTCAATGGAACTGTGAGGTACAATTTGGATCCGTTGTCTCAACATACTGACCAAGAAATATGGGAGGTAAATATTGGTTGCCATCATTGTATATTTGGATTGTAGATTTTTATATTTTTTTCATTAATATTGTCTAATACTATTTAGTCCACCTTACCAAAGATGCGGGTGTCTTGATATTCTTGAGAAATGCTTCTATTGACACTAGATAATGATCGACTTTTACTTTGAAATCTAAAGGTACTCAGTAAGTGCCAGCTCAAAGAGGTCATTGAAGAGAAAGACGAGGGCCTAGACTCTCTTGGTAAGTTTTAGGACACGTCCAATGCAACTATCAGTAATTGAAATAACAAAAAAACTTGTCATTTCAGTTGCAGAAGACGGAGCTAATTGGAGCGTGGGGCAGCAACAATTGTTTTGTTTGGGACGTGCTTTATTAAGGAGAAGCAAGATATTAGTACTTGATGAAGCGACTGCATCAATTGACAATGCTACTGATTACATCTTGCAGAAAACTATTAGAACAGAATTTGCTGATTGTACTGTGATAACGGTGGCCCATAGAATATCAACGGTGGTGGATTGTACAATGGTTCTTGCTATCAGTGAAGGTGAGTTCTCTTAAACATTTAGATTCATTAAAATGCCCCTTCCTGTATCACACCTGACGTGTACTGCTATGCTACCATGTTGAATCACCTCGTCTAAATACATTGTGACACATTTTATACAAACACTTTAACGGGGCTTACGCAATTCTGGATATGAATACAGGGAAACTGGTGGAGTATGACCAACCCAAGAAGTTAATGGAGAGAGAAGATTCGTTGTTCGGGCAGCTTCTCAAGGAATACTGGTCTAACTATCATTCTTCTGAATCACATTGATGCAAACTACATCATCTTTTATGTCCCTTCTTGATTGATCCGAAATCACTGCTCTGCTTAGGACGTTCACATTCTATAAGCCTAGCCAGTCCATAAGAAAACCTCCGTGTCGAAACAACTTGGGGATCTGAGGGGAATCATGAAAGTAAAGGAACACATGTCTGATACCATGGTTTTCTAATAAATATAGCATAAAATGTCAATGTAATTGTTACATGTATTGAGGCAGTAGATATCCTGTAACAAGGCATTTATCTGTAGTGTGTACTAGTTCACTAGTGTGAAATGAAATCGTTTGCCATTTTGGTGCCATCTGAATCCTGAGTTTTCCTGTACAATAGGGCTACTTTGGAAAAAATAAATAAATAAATGAAATAATTTGCTAAGAATACTCTATATTTATTTATTTTTCTTTCTGAACACCACCCATGCCTAGGTGGAGGGCTAGATGGACAATAATTAGAATAAAGTACGAGGGAGGGGATATAGTCCTCACCTCCACAATTAGAACGTGGAGATTTTTCGCATAAGAATACATTTTTGTCCTTGACATATTTTGCTGCTTCAAGTGTACCAGACTATTGCTTATTTCTCACAAGCAGCACGGATTCAGAAGCATTCGAGAAAACATTCTCTTTGGATCTGCATTGAATAACAAGAGATATCAAGACACAATAGAGAGGTGTTCACTATTAGAGGCTTATCAGCAATATGTTGTAACAGAAATATCTGATATTATTCAAACTTATTATTCCTTATCAGCTGTCCTATATTGTAGGATCTCAATTGACGAGTTGTTAACTCATTCTTGTATTTAACTACTGCAATTGTTAATGAAAGAAAACACTTCTTCTCTGCAACTCCTGTTATGGTATCAGAGCAATAAACCGATCCACAATTTTTTTTCCTCTATCTCACCTTCCCTTTCCTGTTCTTTACCTCATGGCAACCGAAGCCACCAGTCCAACCATAATCAATACAAATGAACCAAATCAAACTCTTGTCAGCATTAATGTTGCTGCACAAACTCCTCTCAAATTAAACTCCACCAATTACCTCTCCTCAGGGGCGAATCCAGGACTTCGACTCAGCTAGGGCGGCCGTTGGTCGTCAACTGTTGACCGTCGATAGTTAACGACTGTATAGCGATGTCGTTTATTAATATTAAATTAAATAATATCAAAAATTCTTCGATATAAATGTAAATACACTAAAACAGAAAAATTGTATATTTATATCAAATTATAGTTCAATAAAATCTGAAATAATATAAAATACATGATACGTGAAGCTTCTTTGTGTTATCAATGCTTAAAAAATCATTTGCTCGACTAAAAATAGTTGCGAGATATGCACCACTACAAGAACTAGGTTGGGACTTTTGTTTAGGTTGAGAAAAATCATTCTATAATTAGTATTAGAGTTGAATGTTAATCAAAGATTAAACGTAACTAAAATTAATTTTAAAATATAATTAAAGTTTCAATTTCCAATTTCCAACACCAATTTATCACAAATTATAAATTCCCCAATTTCTCATTTTCAATTTTCATAAATCACATATTCACATAATCACATTTCACAATACTCAAATTAATTTTTAATATCACAATTCATAGTTGACATATTCTCAAATTCTCAAATAACACGTAAATCAAAACTCAATACCCATATCTCATAAATTATTATAGCATAAAATATTTAAAACAACAAAAACCAACAAAAAAAGAATAGTCACTGACTCACCTAGATAACACAAATTATTTATCATAAATCACAAATTCACAATTCTCATTTATTGTCACAGAACAAAAACTAAAAAAAAAAAAGAACGAGAACGACAGTCGAGAAGGAAAAGGGTGCTCACCACAATTCACAAAGTCGCAACCACAGCCCACAGGAGGTCCGTCCGGTTCGACTTCCGAGTCTATCACCGTGACCAGCTTCGCAAATCGAGCCAGGAGAGGTGAAGAAATGGANAAAGGGTGCTCACCACAATTCACAAAGTCGCAACCACAGCCCACAGGAGGTCCGTCCGGTTCGACTTCCGAGTCTATCACCGTGACCAGCTTCGCAAATCGAGCCAGGAGAGGTGAAGAAATGGAGAATGATCGGAAGTGGAGCGTATTGTTTCTCGTCTGTGCCCTGCTATACTTCGTTTGGTAATTGCCTAATCGGTACACTGGTAACTGGACTAAACTTGCCACAGGAAATACATATATATAACTGGACTAAACTTGCCTAATTGGACTAACTGGACTAAACTTGCCTAATTGGGGCAATTGGGCTTTTTTTTTTTAAAAAAGGCAAGCCCAAATAATGGAAAACTAAAAAAAATAGGCCCAATTCCAAACCTGTAGTCATCTTCTTCGCCCGGTTTCCCTTTCTTCCACCACAGTCGCTCCATTTTGCAACTTCCACCACCGGCGGTTTGAAGGCTCTGGTGGATCCAGCTAGGGCGGCCGCGGGGGCTCGCCAGGTGCTGGATCCGCCACTGCACCCAACTTCCTTACTTGTGATTGTGGATTTCCTCTCTTTCTCTCTTAATTATCACTATGTCTCATTGTCTATACAATGACATGGAGTTAATAATTATAGTTCTTAATGTCGGTTAGCAATCGACTTAACCACAAATAAAGAAAAAAAGAAGACAACAAATTTAGGCATTGATTGTTCATCTAAATAGAAAGTAACAACTTACCACTGAAATGGTGAATGCAGTAGAAAGTTTTTCCTTATTCTCCTTTGAGTTACCATCAATGAAAGCTGCAATATCTCCAAGTCTTCCTCTTTCATACTTGCACAAACAATTCCAGTCCCATGTTTCACAATGGAAGCCATAGCCTCTGGAGTAACCTTTGACGCAGCCATTGTTATATCTCCTTCATTTTCTCTATCCTCATCGTCTACCACCACAACCATCTGCAATCTTAATCTAAATCATTAAGAAAAAGTGGAAGAAAAATGATAGCTTAATAATTACTTTAGCATTCTCCAAATTGAACAAATCAATTAATAAATCAACCTTTCCGTTTCGAATATCTTCAATGGCCTCTGGAATAGAACTATAGAAGAGAAACCTTCTATCGGCTGGTCCAAATCAAAATCTTCATTTTCTATGGGGAAGCCGCTAGTAGTAGGAGTCATATCCTCAGAAAGGGCTCCTGAATCTACCGAATCGGATTGTACCTTGACTCCACCAGACACATTGCTGATGAGATCATTGCTTGCAACATTATCGCTGCATGAATGGGAGTGAAGGCCACCTTCCCCTGATGATAACACAGATTTAATTCTTCCATTAGCCTTGATTCCGAAGCCCGCCCACGTGACTGGCTGATCAAAGGACTCTAACGGCCAATCATTAACAGAATATAGATTTCCATAATGCAGTCCGTTGAATAGTCTTAACATTTTTAAAATCCCTGCATATGCATAAGGTCAATTACAATTCACGGACATCAGCATAGAACTCAGAATTGAACCTCTCTTAACAGCGTTGTTCATATAGTACTGACGCCCGACTTTCTTATATAAGCTAAGAACACAAAAAACAACTGCTGCAATGACGTGCAGTAATAAGTGTTTTCTTGGTTGAGTAGATATTAGAATTTTTTAAGTTCTCAAAAACCATGAGGCTCTCTTCCAATATAATAACAAGAAATGAAGTCATTCGAAAATTAACAAGTTTCCTATAAACATTCAAACCCTGGTTAACACATTTCATATCATAGTAGAAAAGCTTAAAAGTGTGTTTTTATTACCAAATGTATAAGCTTTTGAGTTTTGCCAGAAACAATTTTTTCTTTACCACAAATAGATAGACCCTATCATCAACTCACATAAAAACTCACGGACATCCCATCAAGACAATCAATTTACAAATGCCAATTACTTAAAACAGTGTTGTGTTATTTCCTCTCTCACGAGGAGGAAAGCCCATATTTGGGGTTTTATATTATAGCCCAAAATTCATTAGACTGTTAACACTAATGATGAATTTATATATAAGAAGATTAGAGAAAATAAGAGGCCAACCCGTTTTGAGAAGGAAAGAAAAACAGTTTTTTTTTCCTGTATCCATATTTCATCAAAGCATCAATCCCGAGTCGTCCGTGATCCGATCAAGCTGAAATTTGGAGGAGACATTTACAAGACAAAGAACTACAATCTCAACAGTGGAGATCGGATTTTGAGTTCAGAAACATTGGTTAATTTGCTTGAACAGTAACCCGATTTGTTGGTATATTATTCATATTTCATGTTTTGACAAGATCTTTGTTATCGTGAAGAAATATTTATTGTAGCCTCTAGTAGTGATTATAGAAGACTTTGTGTACCCATTATTTGATTGATAGTGGGGGTTTTGACTAGACTGGGTTCCGCGATTTTTATTCCTCACATTGGGGAAGTTTTTCCACTTAAAATAATTGTGAGTGTTCTTGTGGTTTGGTGTGATTGATTTTTTTAGAATATTTTCAACGTATAGAATTGTTAGGAAATGCGTTTTACCTATTTGCTTTTGGGAGAAGAATTATTCCGTTGTGTGTTTATTTATTTTCATCACTCTACAAATAGTACCTTCATAAATACAAAAAAAAAAAACCATTTACTCGAAGTCTCATCTAATTGAGCAGAAATGTTAAAACAATACATTGTACCATCAAAAACGGGAAAAAAAAAATTAAGAAGAAAGACTGCATAATGAAAAGAGGAGCTTATTGGAAGCGAGAAAAGAGTGTCAAAGGGCAAAAAAAGTTGATCATGTTGGATATTTCAACACATTTGGAGCCACACGTTTATTAAAATGTGTGGTGCTATTATTTACAGGAT